>WBNQ01049682.1:2803-28203 GCA_013401375.1 Spizella passerina | reverse complement strand
AAAGAAAAAAAAAAAAGCCAAGCTCCGGATAAAGAGAATTGCTAATTCCTTCAGAGTGACACAGAGGTATTTATTCTTGTCTTTGGAGTTCAGACACCAAGGAGACTTGTACTTAGGTGGACTCTTAGAAGCTGGCCCTGCTCTGCACTTTGTTCCTCCTGTCACACTTCCCTGCCTGACGTAAATTGATTTTGAGACTATAATATTGGCTGCTTGCTCTTTTCAAAGTGTTAACATTCTCCTTCTTTGCTCTGCATTCAGCAAAAACATCCTTCTTCCGTCACAGGCGATGCTTCAGCATTTTTGATAGATGGACATTCATGATGCCAGTGTGCTGCTTACACACCACAGATAAATCTGCCATAAGCAGAGTTCCACATGGAGAACTGCCAGCCTCCATGGGCAATAAATAAAAATGAGGAGATGAGAACTCACCTGGTACTGTTTCACCATGATCAATGCTGTGCTGAGAACTGGCTTCCAGTCCATCCCACCACATAGGAAACAGCTTCTATTTTTTGGTTTTGTTTGGTTTTAGTTGTTTGGGTTTGTTTTGTTTTTTTTTTAATGAATCTTCTGGAAGTATTAATCTGTGCTTAATTACATATTCTCTGCCCTTTCATTTCCTGACAGATAGATAACACAAATGTTTTGACCCTTCAGCTTTTGTCAAGGTAAACACAATAGTGTCCTGAGGTTCAGAGTAGGAAACTAGAGGGTTGGTGTCATTCTCCTGTTGTAAATAATTTAAAATAGGAGAAGATTATTTAATTAACCAAGATCTAAGTCTTCTTCATTCACTTTTAAAGGAAACATTACTCATTGTAATGGGGTGTGCTGGCAGAAATCCTTTGGAGTGCTATATAGGCAACATAAATACACCTTGAGAACACTTGTTCTATTGAAGCTCGCTGGCAGTTCACAGACTTTAAAGGATATCTTTTGAATTCTCAGCAAAAGAAGCCATTTGTTGCAAACCCTGCACTGGTTTAAGGAGCTGCTGACACCTCATGGAAAACATTAAGATTCATCTCATTAAAATATCCTGCCAAATATATATTTTAGTCCTGCTGGGCCTGTGTCTTGCATCACTCTTCAATTAAATTACTAAAGGCTGACAAAACACAAACAATTCTAAAGTGCTGAAAAAAAGCCTGCTGGGGATTGTCTGTTTACTTAGATGCTGGTTTTAGAAAAGATTTGTATCCTGTCTCCAGGGCATTTTGTGTGATTTGTACAAAATTCAGAGCTGTGGGTGCCCTTCAGGGAGTGCACAGGAGGAGACACAGCTTGCAGAGACTCTTGGTGGCATGAGTGGAGTTTTGTTGAATTCCCAAGGCCAAACAAGAAGGCCTTGTGCCATGACCCTTCATGCCATGACCCCAAAGGTCCTTCTCAGTTTCTAGAACTTACTGTACTTCTGATGAAATGGAAAAAAAAAAAGTGAAGAAATCTGTCCTGTTTTAGGACTATAGACATCCTTACAGGTGCACACTGTTTTTTTCAAAAGTTGAAAACCTTCATTGGTGGATTTGTTTCCAATCCCTTCAGTTCCTGCCTGTGGTGGTGGTACCCCTCTGGTAGCCTGGCTGCTTTTCAGTGTGCCAGTCAAGTAGGAAACAGATTTTTGGACAAATGTAAAACCAGTGCCAGGAATGGGGTGATAACACTAAAACAAANTGGGGCAGTGTCAAGCAGGAGTGAGGAGAAAACTCCTTAAAAAGATGTGCACCTGTCAATGAAAAGAAAGTCTCTTTCCCTCTCATGCTTTCAAGAAAAAAGAAGGAATCCAGTAAAATTTAGGACAGCAGTGACCTACAGAGGTTATTCAGTGCCTTCAGTGCCTTCATATTCAATGGAATGTATGTTCAGTTTCCTGCTTTAGGAAAATCTCCACTCGGCATCACTACAACATGAAGTACTCCTTAAAAATTCATTGAAAATTAAGTCATTATGTAAAAAGATAAAAATCCACCAAAAAACCCTCAAAAACATTAAAAAAAACCAAACTAACAACAAATAAACCAAAAAGCCCCAAACAAAACAAAACAAAAGAACCCAAATGAATCCCACCACCTACTATGTGCATGGGAAGAGACAAGGAAGGCTCACAAGTCCAGTCAGTTGCCCAACTCCCTCCAGCCACAGGGAAGAGCTTTGGTGAAAATCCTCAGAAGAACAGGTCCTAGGTCACCTTCCTAAAATAGTGGTTACTCATAGGATTTTGGGAAACATGTCTTTCTAATGACAAATGGATTATACACAGCATGTAGACCATTTCAAGGCTTCCTGACATTTTTGGGAGTGTCAGTACTGTCCATTCGACCTGTCACCTCACACCTCTTCACTGTCCAGGACTCACTGGTGGTCAATGAAATGCAAACTTAGTACTACAAATTCCACCATCAAATTGCAACCAAGAGTTCTGCCAAGCCACAAAGGGACCACCAGCAAAACAGCTACTCAGAAGTTCTGTCACAGCTTTTAATTTCTGTCTTTCTGCAGCTTAAAATTTTGTAGTTCCTTAACCTGGCTGGGCCACTGAGAAACACAAGGCTTCAAACTGTGACACTCATGGGCTCCACAGCAGGGATTACAAAGGGGAAAAGGGAGAGTATTTCCTTTTCCATCTGAAGAAAAAAGCTGTTGTTGTAATTAGGGGAGAGCAGGACAACTAGAGACTGAAGCAAGGCAAACAGAGAAATACTAAGGGCATGCTAGGGGTGTTATCAATGACAGAGGGCAGTGTGACAATAACAAGGTCACAGAATTAGGTCAGAAAGTATGGATCTACCCCTGATACTGTTGCTGCCCCCCAGCACAGGACATTTTTGAGAGAATGAGACCCCAAAACTGCACCTAATGAGCCTCTTGTCCTCAACCTCTGTGTAAGCTGAGTTTTCTAGCAGTGTGGCTGAGTCTGAGCTTGAGCCAGCACAGGGTCCCACAGTCTGGATTGTGCCATGAGTTTTGTTGTTGCTGTCATTGTTTTTTTAAGAAGTGCCTCTGCTATCCAAGCATCATGTACAAGTTTGACCTATATAAGAGACCAAGTAGGTCACTGAGTGCACATTGGACCATGACAAATTGATTTTGAACCATCACTTATCTGGCTCTGTTGCTGTCAAGGAGGATACATCAGTGTGATTAATAAATTATTTACCAAATAGATAAAAGCATGCTTCCCCCACCAGAGATTCTGGAGGGTTTATTGTTTTGAGCTGCTGCACTAATTGGGCTGAACATCCACATGCATTTCCAGGAGAGGGGAGCATTAGAGGAACAATGCTCTTTACTGCACATGGTGGTGGCACAGCAGAGCATCCCATGAGCTCCTACAACAAATGATGCTCAGTTTAGTGTTTTCCTGGCACAATTCCCAGCACCCCCTCCTTGCACCAATCTCCATCCAGCACTGCCCCCAGCACAGGGGAGAGAACTGGCCTCATAGGGGCACTGAAACATTCTACCTCAAGTTCCACTAAGATGTGAAGGACAGCTTTGAGATTCCACTCTGTATCTTTCCTCTATTTATCACAGAAATGATGCTAGATTGCTCCCCCTGGGATTTAAACTATCACAGTTGGAAAAGCATCTTAACAGGCAAGAGAAAGAAAAGGGATAACATCACTTTTTCCTCAACCAGGAAGTTTTTCTCCATCCCCCTCTGAACTAAAAACAAAACAGAAGCCAAATAAGCAAGACTAAATAAAATATATTCTGCAGAGAGGAGGAAAAAAATACAGGAATGTCCTCCACTCTCAAGGTATATGTCATCTGGCTGTAGGAAACCAGTTAGTACTGCTGACTCCTGAGGGGTTATTCAGACACTTGGGTAGAATAACACATCTCCAAAGAGACTTAAAGTAAATGAAGCTCTTAGCAACTTGATGGTGGCTTTTGGAGGAGGAAGAATAAGGAAAGGCAGAAGAGAAGTGGAAAGGGGGAAAAATTATGGAAACTACATTTCTAATTGTAGCAAAGAGATAGTAGAATGTCTGGCCCTTGCCAGAAATTTTTCACAGCATCCTGCTTTTTTTATGTTTATTTTTTGTGTTTGTCTTTTTTTTTTTTTTCTGCATTGCCTCGAAAACCCTTACAAAGAAATCCTAGCTGTGTCTCTCACAGCAAAAAGAGACTACTTGGATTTGGGGTTATTTAAGAAAAGTGCTTGAGAATCACAGTCCAGATAAAGCTGCATAATGTCCTGGCACTTGAATTTAACTGTATTTATTAGCTCTTTTTTTAAACTCTATTTATTAGCTCTTTCCTGTGGGGTATCCACTAATCCTGATCACTAGAGAAAAAGACTGTATTATAATGATTCTTAATTAGATACAGATGCAACAGATTGATTCATTATTTCCATGGGCTGCTGTCAGTGTTTTGTGCAGTGTTTTCAGTTTCATTAAGCTACTCTGCTCAATTCCTTCATGAGCTGTCTCTGTCAGCTAAAACAGCCCCTCCACCTCCAGCAACACTTCGTGCCCCTTGCCCAAGCATCTCTGCTTCTGATTTCTTTTGTGAGCCTTATCTGTGGAATTATTCTTTGCTGCTGTTGTTTTATACTGGAGGACAAATTTTCACCTTCAGAACTTGAGTTTGTCCTCAGTACTAAAAATAAAAAAAAAACTTTTAAGTGAGAGAAACTGCAGTGTAATCTAAAATGCATTTTAATCACTGCAACTAATTATGAAGAGTGGTAAATCAGTAAGGGTCAGAGCTGCAGCACTTCACTCCAAATGACAAACAGTGGTACAGCTGATTGTAATGGGATTATTCCTGTGAGTAGCTGCCCATTACTTTTACTAAGAGATTTAGAGTCTCTTTGAAAAACTCTCTGAAAGATCATTAATAAAATAATAATTAACAAGGAAACTGAAGCCATTATAGCAAGAATTTCTGCAAACAATGGGAAAACTTCATTTATTGTGGAGACAGTGAATCAGAGCAATGAAAATCTGGGTAGCTCCATTTTGCTGTCTGATACCAATAGGCATAATCTCATTTTGGGGGTGGTCAGGGTAGGAGGAAAAAAAACCAGTCTGTTTACATATTCATGCACAACATTTTTAAATTGGAGAAGAAACCAAATATGAAGACAATAAATGACCTTTAATAGGTGTTAAGTACTTTGGTCATAATGAATTTTGAAAGGGACCAGATTTTTTCAATCCTCATTTCATTTGAGAGAAATAACATCTCTGATTTTTCCATTGAAATAAATGAAATGTTTGTGAGAAGCTTGTTAAATAAACTGTCATTGTCCCAAGGTAGGGAACCCTCAAACCCCAGCATAACTCTTCTGGAGGCAGCTCAGAAGAGAGGAGGGTGAGTTCCAAGGCAAACTACTCAAGTGAAGCACCCTGGGCAAGCAATCCAGGGCTTCCCAGGCTCCTGGGCTCCATGACAGGGAGCTGCACCTTTCATGGCAGGGGTTTGTCATCAGCTCCTGGGCAGTGCTGTGAGAATTGCTCTGTGCCTCCCCAGAGTTCTGCCCTGCACTGGGGGCTGTTGCATTACCCCGAGCAGAACCAGCCCACCACTGTCTGTAGTCACTGCTGGAGACCTGCTGGCAATTCCAGCCTCACAGCCTGTCTCCATTATCTCTTTGCAACATGAATGTACCAAAACCCAGGCACACAGACATGAGAAGCCTTTACACAGGTTACATCTTTTACTTTCCCAAAGGTTCACAAATAGAGGTGGGATATGGTGCTGGATGGAGCACCCCTGGTGCCAGAGCACCCTCCCTGTTTCAGTTTAAAAAGGCACAGGTTGATCTGCTCAGCAGTCTCCATGCAGGGTGACATGAGTACAAGCTGGGCAGGGTTGTGAGGATGCCTGGTCAAGATGCACTTAAAATTTATCACCTCTTTCAAAACAAATATGAGAGGTTCCCTTTGACTTCTCATCCTCAGGGCTCTGCATATGAGCACACAGAAACTGTTTAGGTTTATCCCATTCTTACTTAATTTTTGTCAACAATGTTACTCTGCCTCCTACATTTCACCAGAACATCCTGTGCTGGTAAAGTGGGAAAGGAAAGTAGTCCTTTGTCAGCAGAGAAAATTCCAAAGTGTGTTTCCCTGAGCCCTGAGGCTTTGCTACAAACACATGTGGAGATCTGAAACACCTATTGCTGTCACCAATGACTGCCACTTCTGTGTGGCATGACCCAGACTGGTGTTCAGACATTTAAAATAATGAGATTGCATAATGCATGTGATCTTGCAACCTTACTGCTTAACAAAACACCTGATCCCTGATTCAGTGTGATATGCCAGAGTGTATTTGTATCCCCAGGGCTGCATGAAATATCTACCATATTTCCCCAAAATATCTGCACAAGGTTATCTTCAGACAAACAGAGCAGAAAGAAATCACAAGGTAATGCAGAGTTAAATAAATGTTTTATTCTTTTAAAAAAAATTAGCTAAAACATATATATGTTCAGCCTGGACAGGCTTCACACCTAAATTGCTCAAGATATTTGCTTGCCTATTAAACTCATTATATGGATTTCATGTACAAGTCTCTTAAAGATTTGTTCTATAATTAAGAGTTTTTGTGGTAGATGGTGTTATTTGTTCCCAGTGCTGTTTTCCCTGAAGTTACTGCATCAAGACAAAGGCATGAAAAAGTGAGCAGCAAGGGGAAAAAAAAGTGCCATTAGATCTCTTCTTTTGTTTATTATGTTTGACTAGGGAATTTACCTTTCTTCTTTTTTTAATCTTGATTTTTTTTTTGTCTTTCATTAAAATGCAATGTCCTCTAGTTGATAGCATTTGGGCATCTTTCCCAAGTCTGCCTGACAACATCAATGGCGAGCTGTTGAGCTGCAGTGACCCCCTAAGCAAGCTGTCCTCTGCTGTTTTGGCTGCACCTACTATTACTCAAGCAGTGGGAGCCAAACAAATGCGACACTTGGATCTTTCTTACTTGTTCTGCAAAGCAACCCCGCCAAGCCCGGAGCACGGACACGCCGCGCACGGCATCGACAATTCCCCGCGATTACACAGCGGGACACGAGCGCTGGCAGCAGAGCTGAGGAGTTAACTCTGGGGTATACAGGTCTGACAAATGCAGAGACATATTGATCCTCAGCAGTCTGCCTCATCAGTAAGGTAGTAATGGGCTGCATATTAACACAACCGCCTGTAAGGTGACAAAAGACAGGGAAGGACGCTGGAGCTCAGCGCCGGGGGATGAACGTGCTGTGCCAGCACCACACCCAAGGTGGAAGGTCAAACAGCCACCACTGCTTGGCTCAGAGCCTCACCAAGGCTTGGTTCAGCAGAAAGGTTTAAAATAACCATTTCTGGTGAAGGTTTTGTGTCAGTGTTTGTGAAGTGTTGTGCTTAGTGCCCGCGGGATGAACGCACTGTGCCGGCACCACACCTGAGGTGGAAGGTCAAAGAGCTTCTTGGCTCACAGCCTCACCAAGGCTTGGTTAAGCAGAAAGGTTAAAAAGAACCACTTTTGGTGATGGGTTTGTGTCAGTGTTTGTGAAGTGTTTGTGCTCAGCGCCCAGGGGATGAACGTGCTGTGCCAGCACCACGCCCAAGGTGGAAAGTCAAAGAACCACCCCTGCTAGGCTCAGAGCCTCACCAAGGCTTGGTTAAACAGAAAGGTTAAAAAGAACAACTTTTGGTGAAGGGTTTGTGTCAGGGTGAGCAAGACTAGAAAGAGTGAGTAAATTAAGGGAAAGGAAAATGAGCTCTGCAGGTGGTGCACAGAAGAACGGGGTAAAAAGTACTGGTTACAAACCTGCTGTTGCTGAATGAACACACTTGTCTTCAGCTGGCATCAAGGGCAGAAACAGCTCTCACTTGGTTCCTAGACATGTAGTAACAGGCACTTCTCTGCCTTCTAAGCACAAGCTGGAGCTGCCACTGTAAAAGCCAGCCCGGTGCCAGGAAGTGCATTGGTGGCACTGAGGTGTGGTGCTGCAGCCTTTGTGGTTCAGAGTGATTGATGCTGCAAAATATCTCTGCACTCATCCTCCCCTTGCAGAGCCCGTGTGGCTCTGGCAGCCCTGCAGGAATCAGCCTGCACAATCCAAACCCCAGAGAAAAGGTTTAATTGCTTCTGAGGTGTACACATCTGTCCTTTACCTGCAAAAAGAGGAGTGTGAATGGAAAAACATGATATCCTGTGAAATTTTAGGTTTCTATCAAAAATCCTGAGTGGTTTTGAAATAAGGCATTGTGTAAGACAGTGGGTTTTGACAGATTATTCTTAGAAAATGAGAGCAATAAAGTACCTTTATTAGCACTACTATTGGAAACATTATTTTAAAATAGGAATACTGGAAAATACTGTTTTGTCATATGTTATAGCTCATATATTGTTATTACTATTAAGATAAATAACTTGATTAATAATCATGTAGCGCTTTTAATTCTTTAATTCTTGATTATCAGTATCTATTTTAATATCCCTGGCTGTGTACTGTTAACACTTTCCACTACAATTTCAGGATGCATATTCATTATGCCAAAATTTCTCATGAAACAGAAATTCTGTTTCCCAGGAAACCCCAGTCTTTTTCTGGTGGTTTTTTTTTTTTCCTTCCTCCCTTTGCTTCTGTTTATGATTTTTCTAGAGGATGTTGGGCACATTCTTGTGTAAGTTGTCTGGACTCCTGGCTTCAGAGGTCTTCAGGTTATTTGTGGGGTGTCTAAAAATGTGGTTTATAGTTATTGGAAGTATATTTGTTTTGCCACAAAAAAAAAAAACCCAAAAAAACAAAAAAAACAACCAAACCAAACCAAACCAAAANCTGGCTGATGGTCAGGGCCCTTTATCACCACACTCAAATAAAACCCACCTGCACCAGCAGCCAAGTACACCTGGGACCTGAATTAACTTCCAAGTACATTGTGAGGACATTCTGCACTGGATGATGAAGACAAAGAAGATGAATTCACAATTTCATTATTATTTTAGTATCACAGTGCATCACTGATATTCTCCTACTTTGGAATTCCAGGGATAATGGAAAGAAACCAAAAATATTTAAAAAGGACTATATTTAGGCCTCCTGAGCAGCCTCACTATATATAACCTACATTTTTAACATCATCATATTCCTTGCAGTCACTGCTGGCTTCTGCACTGGTGAAACTCAAGGGGCTCGCTGTACCCAGCATTAGGAAGGAAAAGCTCTTGAAACAATTGTGGAGGGAGGATCTGGGGCAGCTTGATGCTGGGCCCTTGCTCCTGCTTGCAGACCCCGCAGGAGGAGGGGAGGCAGAGGGATTTGGTTGGCAGGGCTCAGGGCAGGGTTCGTGTCAGGGTAGGGAAGGTGACCCTGTGTCGCTGCAGTGTGCCCTGTCTCTGTCCCCATGGATGTGTCTCCCATCCAAGCCCTTGGGAGCTGAGGTCAGCACATTTGGGATGGAGCTTGTTTACACAGCCCAGTCAGAAATGTCCTCCAGCCCCCTCCTGTGGGGTTAGTACCTTGAATTCAATGGCAGCATCTCATCTGAGACCAAAATCTGCCCTTCTAGGATAACAGAGATTTTTAAATTGTATTTCTATTATGCCTTTTAATTGTAGTCTTAACATTTTCCTCTATTTTCATTATTTTTCCTTTTTTTTAATAGAAGCCATAAACAATGCAGTCAGTTGGATTAATCTCCCCAATATATCAAATAATATTGATCATACTATATTTAGTTAGACAATATCTAACATTGATAATGCTAACATTCAACACTTATTGGATTTTTAGTCATATTGATAACAGCAAAAATATTTAATAATTTAAAGCTCAATTTCATTGCCAAAGGAGTCAGTTATTTACACACTCCTAGATGAAATCAAGGCTCACTCAACATCCTATTTCACAGGTCTAGTGAAGGAAACAGTGGAATAATCATAAAACCTAGATTCCTGTTGATCGCTTGCTAGAAATCTGAAGAGTAGTTAAAATCCAGTTGAAATTAAAAAATCTTAATTTTTTTCTTTTTAAAATATTTTTTTATTTGTGAAAACCAAATAGTTATCCAGTAAGAACAGAAACCCATCATTGTTATAAGTGGCATTTATGGTGCAGAGCAGCTTCTTGAGCTCCAGGGGATCCTTCCAGACCTTGTGCTTGAGTGGATCTTCCCCTGGGGGTGGTGGGGTTGTTCCCTAAGAGTGTTTTGTACCCCTTGGTATATTTGTGTTATTGTGCTCTTGCCTGGCACACAGACACTGTACATGCTGGCACCCAGCCCAGCGGCACAGGACACAGGGAGCCCCTGAGCAGGGAGTCCCTGCACAGTGACCATCCATCAGTGGGGCTGGAGCCAGGTTTGCAGGGATGGGCAATGAGGTCTGAGATCAATAAGGGGCACACAGGAAAAATTCATGAGATCCTTCACAAGTAAATGGCTATTTTGTTTTTTCATATGAGTAGCAACAAAATATTCTCACTCTGTTGCTCTTTCTTTTTGATTAATAACCTGTGCTGCTCTTGTTTTATTCAATGTTGCTCTTGAAGCTGCTGCAGGCCCATACACATCAAATACTTACCTATTGAATTCTGTGTGACTGCACATATACATGCAAAGAGAGTCCACCATAAAGTCCTCTGTTATGAGCCCCAGAAACTAAGAAACATTAAACCTGTCACTGATTCAGGTGACAGTCCTAACCACCAGACTAGTCCTTACTCAGACTAAATTACATCTTTTCCTCCATGTCCTCATTTTTAATCTACAACGTACTCTTGCTATAACAGTGCCCTCACCTCAGAAAATCCTCAAAGCCAGCTCAAATATAGAAACATCAGTAGTTTTGCGAAGCACAAAAGGTTTATGCCATTTTTCCTTCCTCTGTCAGTCCTGCTTGTACCTTACCCTTTGGCTCTGCAGAGGTTTAAAGTGGCCATGTGTGAGCTAACAGGCAGCAGGCAGCTCTCCCCCTGAAAAAGCTGCCTGTGACTGCAGATTTATTTAAATGTGAATAAGTAGCTGGTTTCCTGCATGCAAAATAAAGCAGGTGCTAAAATATTAAACTCTGCCACTGTCCACTATTCATTGCATCCAACTGGTGCTGTCAGAAGCAAGCTGCTTGACTAACCAGGGCCTGTGATTTACTGTGACATCCCAACTCTAATTACTCCCTCCTCCTGATTCATTTTCTCAGCCTCCAATTTTCAGATTTAGAGAGCTTGGATTCAAGGGGATGTGGGTACAGTTGTGTGCAGGAGAGCTGGAAGTGCACTTGCCTCTGAGAGCAGAACATAATTTATCACCTTTTGGCCCCTGAAATTATTTGCTGCACAGCTAAGGCTTTCAAGGGGCAGCTCAGCCTGCTCTCAGGTGTCTTTGAGGTGTCCTGGAGCATTGGTCAATCTCACACCCTGGGCATGGTGCAGATGTTCCCACCCTGCTGTCTGCACTGGCCACTGTCACCAGAGCCTGTCTGTGGCTCTGCCCCATCTGCTGGGCACAGGCCTGGCTTTTCCTGGCATGGAACAGCCCAGCAGTGACTGCCCTGGTGTCACTCCCCTGTGCTGTGCTGTGCTCAGGTTCATGGCAGGAAATGGATCAGGGCAACCCCAGACTTCCCTGCTGCACCTGGGCCGTAGGCAAAGCACAGATAAACGGCAAAGAAAATAATCAGAGGCGTTTTGAATAAATACACACTCTGCAGCAGCAGGGTTGCTCTGTTCACATATCCTACATTTCACCAAGAATAGTCCCTCATGTCCTGTGAATCAACAGCACAGGCAGTAAGAAACAACAGCATCTTTAAACCTCTGTGCAAGATGCTATTTTCCCTAGGAAAATATTTTTCTGTGCTGAAGAAAGTGAATATTTTGTTGACCTCAGTAAAATATTTTTTCTTTTAAAATTTGCCAGTTAAATCAGAAACAACAGAGATTTTCTTTTTGAAAAGAAGAAGGGGAATAAACCCCCTACTTCCTTTTATTTCTTGCTTGCTTTTCAGAAGAGAAAGGCAAAACTTGAAAGTGTTTCCCAGGAAAATGGAAACAAGACTTTCCAGACTGTTAAGAAATGTTCTACCTATTTTTATAGGCTCCATACTCCTTAGAAGGTTAAAATGAAAATGGTATTCAGGTTTGACTTTGACTGGTTAGCTTGTATTAATTATATTTTCCCAACTATTTTAGGTTTGGCTGATTTATGTGCCAGCTAACATGCAGGAAGAGAATACCTTTTTCCTAAGTAAATACATCTCACAGGCCATTAAAGCTGCCAGCTGTCAAGCAGTGAGGTGTGGGACCTGGGGAGTGTCTCCCCAAAGTGCACATTTCAGGTGAGGTGACAGGAGCATGCCCCACGTCAGGTAAGGTAATAGATGGCAGGCAGAGTGCCACTGCTGCCTGGGCTCACCCTGTGGAACACTTCTCTTGCTGCCTGAAACTTGCCAGGTCATTGCAAATGCTTCCTGGCACTAAAATATCTTATTTACCTTTCACAGATCCCTTCCCAAGAAATGCTGCCCCGTGAGCACTGAGGACCTGCCTTTACTCCCCGAGAAATCCAACCTGCTAGAAACATTGTGGGATGTACAAAGCAGACTTTTCACCAAAAATACTAATACTAATACTAATACTAATACTAATGATAATAATACTAATGATAATAGTACTACTACTACTACTACTACTACTACTACTACTACTAATAATAATAATAATAATAATAATAATAATCTGCAGTGCTAAAATCTGACAATAAAAATTTTCTCTGTATAGCGCAACAGCCAAGCTTGTCCTTCTGCACCTTCTGAGAGGCTCTGGACACCCCTCATTTGCCCTTTTTTCAGATAGAATTGTGTCTTTGTAACCCATAAATTGCTATTTTGTCCAGCTGTGACCATCATCACATGCTTGCTAAGGAGTGTGTGCAAGGTGGAGAATTTCTCAGAAATCAGGGTGGATTATTTGCACACAATTTTCAAATTAAACAATTGTAATAGTAGTTCTTGACTAAAAAGGTCACGTCAGTCTTTTTCTGAAGTCAAGCCTGCATATTTCCAGTATTTTCTTTCCTATGTGAAATGACTCACAGGACATTCTTTCTTNCAGATCCCTTCCCAAGAAATGCTGCCCCGTGAGCACTGAGGACCTGCCTTTACTCCCCGAGAAATCCAACCTGCTAGAAACATTGTGGGATGTACAAAGCAGACTTTTCACCAAAAATACTAATACTAATACTAATACTAATACTAATGATAATAATACTAATGATAATAGTACTACTACTACTACTACTACTACTACTACTACTACTAATAATAATAATAATAATAATAATAATAATCTGCAGTGCTAAAATCTGACAATAAAAATTTTCTCTGTATAGCACAACAGCCAAGCTTGTCCTTCTGCACCTTCTGAGAGGCTCTGGACACCCCTCATTTGCCCTTTTTTCAGATAGAATTGTGTCTTTGTAACCCATAAATTGCTATTTTGTCCAGCTGTGACCATCATCACATGCTTGCTAAGGAGTGTGTGCAAGGTGGAGAATTTCTCAGAAATCAGGGTGGATTATTTGCACACAATTTTCAAATTAAACAATTGTAATAGTAGTTCTTGACTAAAAAGGTCACGTCAGTCTTTTTCTGAAGTCAAGCCTGCATATTTCCAGTATTTTCTTTCCTATGTGAAATGACTCACAGGACATTCTTTCTTCTTTACTGTTCTTTTATTTCATTCTTTATTTCCTTTTTGGCTTTCTCTGTGAGCTCACTCATCCTGTTTCCTCTAAAACACTGATGCTAAAACCAAACACTGTCAATAACTTCAGTTTGAATGGATCACATGGGATAAATAAAAATAATTCCTCTAAATTGAATTAATTTCCTATCACTATTTATTAAGTTCAATCTGACACTTCTGAGGATTTAGTCAAGATAAGGACCTTTTTTGCTGTGCATTTTACAAATATACAGCAATATATTGTTCCTGCTGCAGAATATTTATTGTCCAGATAAACAAAGGACAAGGCAAAGCAAATAACATACAAGGAAGTCAAAAAGGAAAAAAAAAAGCCATCAGTTGTAGTTCTGGCTATTTATATTGTTTAGGAACAAGATTGTGTTTTTGTTGCCAGAATGGAATATAAAAGTTCCTCTCTTGGCATTTGGTCCTGTTAAGACAAGTAAGAGAGACATCTACACCCATTTTCTGCTGTATATTTATTTTGTGCAGTGGCTTGTGAAAGAAAGTGCTGACTGCTTTTTCTAGCTCTGAAGCCATTTCTCAGCGTGTGTGGGAAACAGCAGAGACTGAAATTTAAGTCTGTTGATGAATTTACAAATACCCCTAAATCCCAAACTGTAGCGCCCTTTTAAACCTTGGCCAGTTAGAGGGGGCTGGGCAGATTTATCACTCTCCCCCTGGTGCCAGCCCTAGAATGGGGATTTGGGTGCCTCCAATGTGCAGTCAGCAGTCTCCCCTTCCCAGGGCAGGAATGGGGCTGTGGCTGCTAGCAGCAGCTGAGCTGCCATGGGTTTGCCCAGGGGCTTGGGAATTGTGGGGGTTCTCCTCCCCAGGCAATGTGGAGGCTCTGGGGTGACCCTTGATGGCTCTGCCATCCCACTGTGGATTGTACCAGCTTACAGGAGGCTCTGCACTTCCCTTCCTGCTGGAAATGTTGCAGGAGAAAGTTCTCTCTTCTCTCTTCTTTCTCTCTTCTCTCTTCTCTCTTCCCCCTTCCCTTCCCTTCCCTTCCCTTCCCTTCCCTTCCCTTCCCTTCCCTTCCCTTCCCTTCCCTTCCTCCCAAACCTGTCTATAATGTGCATCAGGGAAGCACTCTGGCATATGAAACCAGCACTGACTCAAGATCAAATCTAAAGCCAAAAAATCAGTGTAGTGCTCATTGTAACCTGCCTAGACTTTGTAACTCTGTGCCAGTCTGTATGTATACAAACTTGATTGAAAACCACAATACAAATAAATTAACAATTTATACTTCCTTTTTCAACACTGTCATATGGCATAATTATATGATTTCTAGAAGGTACTTTAAAATGAATTATAGGGTGTTTTCTTCACATTTTTTGTTGCAAGTGAACTACTGAGCTTAGTATTGCCTTCTGTAAATACCATTCCAAAGAATCATGAAACATCCTATAATTCAATTAAAAATAACCTCTGTGAACCATAAAATGATATATTCTAGGTTAGTGACACAAACAGATGTATTCACCATCCTGACTGTAAAATGAAACCTAAAACAAACCCAGCATTTTCACTTGCTTTTGATCTGCAATGTGCCTCTGTGCATGAGAAGTACAATGGAGCCCATACAGACTGTAACATTCTCCCTGGAATTAGGCCTTCTCAGAAAAACAAAGTTAAAATCAGAACAATACAAAACACTCAGTGTATTTCCCCTTAAAAAAAATAAATAATAAAGGCCTTACTCAGCAGAGGCTGAGATATAGATATACAGGAAGAATTAACAACCATTGCAGGAAAGGATGCAGGTTTTTTTAGCACACTGTGTTTTCTCACACAAAAATCATAATGGGGCATTTCTAAGGATGGTGTTTTGCTGTTACTTCTGTATTAACTTCTGACATCTCTTCAACTTGATGTTTGGTGCAATAAGCCCACTTTGTAAATGGGAGAACAGAATTTTAGAATAAATGAACATTGGGTGAATGAATGTGGCAAGCCTGACGTGGGAAGAAGAAGGACTGTCCTTCAGTAGGTGACAAAAAGCTCTATAAATCTGTGCCTAACTCAGATTTTTTAGAGAGAGGCACTGCTACTGTTGTTTAGCTCAATGTTTGGGCTGCTCAGATGAAAAAAGACCTGCAGTATTAGGATCCCACAAGACCCAGACAGGGATATAATTTTGTACTGTAAAGCAAAGCTTAAAAAAGAGACAATAAACAGTGCCCAGGGTTGCATTAGGTTAATGGTGGTGAGAGAACTGAAACAAGGTGGAAATCTGTATTTTGTCAGAATGGCCCAACACGTGGTGTGGAGCTCGCACAATATTAACCCAAGGCTCTGCCCCTGCAGCATCACCTCCACCTCCACCACAGCCTGAGGCTCTGGGAGCTCTGAGATCTGCTGCAGACTGCTCAGGAGCATGAGCCTCACCAGGGTGGGTGGTCATGCAAGGGGACAGAAATGGAGCTGCCACGTGTGGCTCGTGTCAGCAGGGCACAGCACATTTTGCTAAGGTGCAAAGAGACAAGCTAAGTACAGGATAACACACTGGGCTAGGTGGGTTTGATTCCTAAAAACCCTGGGTGAAGCCTTACAAATGTGTCATCTCAGATGTCACTGTGGCACCCAATATCACCCTCTTTTTTTTTTAGTTCTCTCACTAAGTGGGAGGAATAAAATTGATGATCTTCTTCTAGTGGCTTTGATAAATAAGTGCAACTGTTTTCTTGCAAACACCTGTTTCCTTCCTACATCTCCTCTTGGGAGATTTTTTAAAGAATTTTTTGCCCGAGAAGCAGCTGAATTCCAAATCCCAGGTCACCCCCCATCTGTTTGCAGAACACAAGTTAGTTAATTTTGGCAATGCTAAATAAAAGTTCTAAAAAGCCTCTTTCACATTGATGCTCCCCAAGACTGGAAGGCAAGGCATATGGGGGAGCAGCAGTTGGTGGAACAATTTTATCTGTGGTATGAGAAACTAGATGAAAGTGTTCTTGTGAGGACACATGATAAATGGTAAAGGCAGATTAAATGATCACCTTTTTCCCCTTGGGCTTTTATTACCTGCACGTTGTGCAGCTGGTACTGACAGCCAGTAATGTGTGTCTAGATATTTTAATATTCACTTTTAGAATGGGGTGGCTGAGACTCCCCTTTTTGTGGTTTTGTGGCTCTGTGGCTCTGTAGGTGTTTGTAACTCTACAGTTTTCCATCTGCACGGAAATTCACGCTCACTTCTGGGCACAGTGCTGCCAGGAGGACACAGATAAGCCGAAGGGAGCTGGGAGAAAAAGAACAAAAGTTATTGTGAGGCTGGAAGGAGTGATATAAAAAAGAGATAAGTATGCACAGCTTGACTAAACAATGACTAATTGCTAGAGCATAATAACAATTCTGAAAGGAGTCTTAATTGATTTATCTGAGGAATGCTCAAGGCTTCTTTTAAGATGCTTTATTATTAGAATTATTTGTCTGCCTAGGTTAAGGATACAATTGAAGACTTCTGTCCTCCTTTGATATTTGAAATTAGGGAAAACTAAACACACACAGAACCATAAGCATCACAAGGTTATTCAGATGCCAGAGGCACTTAAAATATTCTTTTGTGAATAGTCGTGTGTGTCACCAGAGGAAGCTAATGGGTATCCTAGCGTCTCAGATGGTGATAAACAAGGACATTAAATGATAATGGTTACAGGAGTTTTAACAGTGACTTAGTCTAATCCAATACACAGAACGACATGGCCTGTGAATTGCTGTATAATGAGGAACACCAGCCATGAATCCTGGCTAAGGTGGCCAGCACAAACTGTGCAATGAAACTTGCTAAATGTGAGGAGAAAGGATATGGTATTCCTTCCAAAAAGTTAAAAATATTAGCTTGTAATACTCAGATGGTATAAAATGTCACAGCTTTGACTTCAGCGGCACTGTGTTGATTTGCATTAGCTGAAGTTCTGTCTCTAAATTCTTTAAGAAAACCCAAAATGAAACTATAATGAATTTATTTCTGGAAGGACACCATCTGGTGTTTTATTGCTAGCTGACAAGAAGTAGGAAAGGATAGTCTGACTGCTGGTTGCAGGAGCAGTGCAGGATTTGCATTTTACACGGGCTAGTGAGGATGATATTTAACCAAATATCTCTTTTAACATGTCCCTTCACAATAATCTACAAGCTGGAGATGAATTCAAACCAAATCCAGTGACCTGGATATCATAAACTGTCTCTCTTTAAAAGTGATGTAAACTAGGAATAATGGCACAATTCTGTCACGCTTCAGAAGGAAATTAACCCCCTGTCTAGATCTGTGTGGTGCCTTACCAATCATCTCCATTTAATAGCTTCAATATTTCTGCTGATTATAAAACTGGCTCTGAATATAAGTTAAGTCACCTTTCAGGATTTATAATCCTATGTAAAACTGAGGAACCTTAATCCTTACCTGTACGCTCATGCCATTGCATACTCTGATTCCCTTCATTTTTTTCCACGCCTCTTCTTCTACACAATAAATAACTTCTTCTGTTTTCCCAGCATATAACTCTCTATAGCACTATCCATCACACCACACACAAGCAAGATAAAAGTAGCTTTTGTGCTCTGCTGTTGATTATTTTTGGGAAAACAATATTTAGGGTTTATTTTAGTTTTTTTTTTAATTTTGGAGCTGTGTCAGACTCAACTTGTTTTGATTCCATTCAGTGATAATTTTAATAGAGTCTTTAGGTATAATCCTCAAATTAAGGGACTGCAGAAGCTTTCTGAGAAAGATTAAATGATGGTGCTCTGAGAGGCAGTCAGGTTTTTCTTCACCTCGAACAACAGCCAGTCACAAAGCAAGACTGTCTGAGGAGATAAACATGAGTGTGAGCTTTTCAGTAAGGGAGAGCTAAGAAAGCAAAATGCTGTATTTGCCTATTTTTATAACAAAATGCAGACATAACAAATGGTGGGACTGCAACAGAAACTAAGGATACAACTTCTTTCATGGGAATGCATTTTTGGTAGAGGTTCAGCAAAAGAACCTTTGTTTCACAGCATTTGTATTAATTTGCATGATTAGCAAGCACCTGTTGTATGTAGCAGGTAGTGAGAACAAAAGCTACTGTGAGTGAAACTCCTCATCTGCTTGTGGAGCTCAGCTTTCCCTGAGGAGACAAGGATTTGCTAATCTCCACCAGCAAGGGTTGCCTAAAGGTCCTTCTGCTGCTGAGCCCATCTCTGCTCCTCCCTGGTCCTGCACAGGAGCCCTCAGTGGGGACCAGCAGCAGGAAAGAGCCCTCCCAAAGGCTGGAGCTGTGACACAGAGGCTCTGCCACACTGCATTCCCTGGCCTCTGAGGAGCTGTGACAGCAGCTCTGAGGGGTTGTGTGGCTCTGAGCTGGATGGGAAGGCATTTGTCCCTCTGAAGTTGTGGCTAACCCAACTAACTTTGTAAGGACTGCTATGACAAAATTGATGCTTTTCTTTCCACTAGACAATGCTCTTAGGCTATTGGGAGTTAAATTGTGAGCAGTTGCCAAAGAAACGCCAGACCACAGGATATATTTATATATATATATATATATATATATACACACACATATATGTACACACACACACACACATATATATATATATGCAGTCAGAGGACTGTGTATAACTTCTGTTTTCTAAGGAACAGTACATAAGGAAAATCCCATAGTTTCAACATTAAGACAGCTAATATTCTTATTAACATTAATAAGAATATTAGCTTCCATTAATGCTGCTTGGAAAATATAATGTTGACATATAATTGTAATTACAGTAGGTTGTCAATTATAAATAAGGCCATGAATAGTTCTCAGTCAGATTCAGGAATACAGAAAATGATGTGCCTGCCCTTCTGCATTAGTGTACTTGAAAGGAGACAGTCCCAAGGGAAAGCAGCCACACAGACTGAATGGGTGAGGTAGACAGAGCCACGTGTACCTCTCCCATCATATAAATCCAAAATTCACAGCCAAGGAAGAGAGGACTCAAAGCACAACTTCCCAAAGGCAGAGAGAAAGAGCCAAGCTCCTCTGTCCGTGGCACACTGAAACAGGAGCTGTATCCAAGCATGGTTAGAAGGCACAAGAGCAGATTTCTCATCAGGCAGCAAGGCTGCAGCCACAGCTTCCACTTCTCACAAGTCCTTCTGGACCCAGGTGTATCAGCTTGGCCACCACACAGAGCCAACAAACTGAAGTCAAACTGGAAAATGAGCTGGTGAGAACATAATGCACTGCTTTGTGCTGATAGATTAACTGGTTCAAGTTTCCACTGCTCTGCACTCCACATGCTTCTGTGCACAACCCCCATTTAAACAACAGGTTACTTCAATAATTAATGTGCTTTAATGTCTCCATGACTTTGCCACAGAATTCCTATGTGCCCTTGGGCAATTCATTTCGCCTCTCTGGCCTTCAGTTCACCATTTTCAAAATAAATGTGAAGCCAGAGCTCAATTAACAAAGATAACAGGGAAATGGGATGACCCAGAGAAAGAGAAAACAGGGATATTTGAATCCTTGTGGTGCACCACCTGTACAAAGAGAGGATGGAACACAGAAGATCCATGGCAATGCTGACAGTGAAGTGCAGGGATTGCCAAACCAGCCTGGAGCTAAGGCATTCAGCCCATCCTGCACACCCCTGCCCAGGCACAGCTACAGGAGTGCATTCTGACACAGACCTGCCCAGGTGTGCTGCACCCACAGAAAGGGCAAGCTGTCATGTGGGCAAGCAACATAGGGATACTGGGCTGAAGGGTGTTCCAAAGGTACTTAAATACATGGAAAAGACGGATAATACCATCCTGTACTCAGCAGTATTGTGATCCAGATGTCCCAATGCATCAGGCATCACTCTGAGTGATTAAATGCTCCTTTGCTGCAAAGAACGTTATGAGAAGCAGTAGATGCAGCAAACAAGGCAGACAGACTCTAACTGTAGCCTTCCTGCATGTGAGACTGATGACCTGTGACAGAAAGATTTCCCTGAAAGTGAAGTTTTTTACTTTCTATCCATGTGCATGTGTAAGTTACACCCTTTGCAACAAAGGCAAAAAGAGGATATGTTGTCAGCCCTGGATAAATGGCTGAAATGAAAACCTTTTCCATGCAATGAGTGATTTAGGAGCTTGTGTATAACTTCAGTGTGGGATTTATGCTCATACACTATTATACATTGTATGCACATAACAAAAATGTTATCCAAAAGCGAAAGTCAGAGAAAGAATGAGTGATTAAGAGAAAGAATTCCCAATATGCTGAACTATGATTAGGCTAGTGGGAGTGCTGCTGTAAGAATTAAATTTACAACAAAAGTAACTCAGTTTTATCTCTTCTGAGTAATTCAGTACATTCTCACTTTGTTGTTAGAGCTAGCTGTAACTTCTTTTTCTCTATAATTTATTCAAATATCCCAAAGGGTCAGATAAGAAAATTGCTTTCTTGGAACCAATCATGAATATGGGGTCAGTCAATGCAAAACAATGAGGTATGTTACCGACAAATATTCTTCATATCAAAGCAGTGTCTGTCTCTAAATCATGTTTCCATTCCTTCCAAAACTGCAGAGTATGGGTCACATCCCCATTTGTAGACTTCCTTTCACAGATGTGACACTTCTGCTTACCCTCCTCATGCAGCCTGACAGTCTGCCTTGCTGAGGAACATTCCTCTTCCCTTTTTGAAACACAGAGCATAATCTCACACGCATACTAGAAATCCCTTGATTTGTAGCTGGACACTTCACAAACTCCCAAGCATTCCTCTAAAATTGAGGGTTCTTGATCACAAGGTGACTAAAAAGAATGAAAAGGAGTCTTAACAAAGACATTTCTAAATAGCTTTGTGGATGCCTGCATTCTAAAACCAAACAAGACTTGGATTTTTTTAATACAGAAGTCCCTCATGTCTTACCTTACCCTTACTGTGATATCAGGAAAACCTAATTTTTCAGGCCTGGTGAATCTTTCAGTAAGTTCTTCTCACAAATCAATGTCTCCTTATGCAGCACAGCACTCTCCTCTTAAACTACTTTTGCCCTCTGTGCTTGTACTTATACAGACAGTGACTTCTGCCTAGTTCTTTCCTAGATCCTTCCTATGCTCCCTATTAGCATCTCTATGGAAAGAATATTTTTCTGCAGGAGTGGGCCAGCGAGTGAGAGGCGGTCAAAAGATCTTTTCATGCCTTTGCAGTGTTGACCTTCAATAAGGCTTCAAGAATCTTCCCTAAGCAGAGCAGCAGCCTTGGCTGAATTCACCACAAAATGTTAATTCAATATAGAGAGATGCCAGTCTGCCACAGCAGCAGGATCAGTGCTGGTGGAAGGGGAGGAATGAGGGGTATAATTTGTATTCTACTCTGCTGCAAGCTGCTTTTCCAATTGCACCATCTCCTATTTATGACATCTCTTTGGAAAGCAAACTCCCACTATTGCAGATGAAATCAGTAGTCACTTGATGTGAAATCTCTACCAAATCTGCTGTTTCCAGTGGATTCTGAATTCTGGCTCTTCAAAATCTGTATCGCTGTGTGGAAACTCTTGATGGTGCCTCTGGGTCTGGCCTGTGAACACCATGTAAGAGAGAAGGGTTATGCACATGTAAGCACACCATTAACTTCCTTAATTCTGTTTCTTTTTGCTTGAATTTATCTCAGAAAAAAATGTAGTGTCATGCAATAGCCATATTGTGAAAAAAATATGATTAGCTATAAAGAAGAGATTTAGTACAGAAGCAGTTCCTTGGTGCTGGACAATACAATTATTCTTTCTACACAGTAATTTTCAATAGAAGAGGTAGATCTGTAATAAAACTGATTAAAAAGTATCCTTCATTTGACCTTTTTCAAGGTCTATTACCACCATATTGTCATGTGATGGTGATCTTTGATTTTCTTTTCACAATATTTTATTTGACACAGCTGATGAAAAACAAATCCATATATATTGAATATTGTACTGTCGTTGATTCTGATGTCAAGCCACAGCCATCATCTCAAATTTTGTCTCCCTAAGTGTAAATGCCCATAAACAACATTTGATGTTTAAATCTTCAGGCTCAATTTCACCTCACAATTCAAGAAAAACCCTTGGGTACTACTGACTTTAATTTAAAAAGAATGGGCTTTTTTGGGGGTACATTAAAAAAAAAAAGTGGAAAATAGATTACTGTGAACTTCTGCCCAAGGATGGAAATATTCCTTAGCTTTTCTTGCAAAAATAGTATCTAAGCACCTCAGAGAACATTTAGCACTCATGAATAAATTCCAAGGGTAGTCTTCTGTGAGAGGAGTACCCCAGTGGTGATGCACAATCCCCAGGTGGCTTTCCAGCAGTCATGGCTGTGCTACAAGGACTCCACAAGGAGTGGTGGAACTGCATTGGCTGGGAGAGGGTCAGGCTGGCAGGTGCTGCTGTCACTGAAATTTCGGGTTACTCTGGGATTCCTATTCATATTTACACTGTACAAACTTAGAGCAGTGAAACCTCCAGCAAACTCTTGTCATCACCTTCTTGTGATTTTCCCTCCAAGCTTCTCTCGTCTTGCAGTTCCTGGTGACATGAGAATTTTATCAGCTCATTTAGTAAGGGAAATTCTGATGTGATAGTATGTCTCCTATGCTATGGGTGCAGAAACTGTAGAGAAATTAAATTATCTGACTAAAATCAAAGAGTCAGTGGCAAAATAAATGGGGGGGGTCACCTATCAGGTTAAAGTCCCAGAAATCCTTCACTTTAAATGACATACCATCTTTCCTGTCCTTTAAATCCAGTTTTATGTGCTTGATTTATAGAGCTCCATCCATTAATGATCAAGAATGTGACCATAGGTCCTTAGAAGGAAAATATAGGAGGGTCCTGGAGAGGGAGATGACCTGTAAGCTTACTTTATTCAGAATCCTATGGATAGATGACATTCCTAGCAACACATTACTGACATTTCAAATTTTACCCCATCAAACAGATCTGGCTTTTTTGTCATTATTCATGCAAATGATGTCATTAAATGTCTGATGTCATTTACTGGGTCTGTGTTTTCAGTGTTATTAGCTGTTCTCAGTTCTTAGGTTTGTTAAAAGACAAGAGGAATAAATATAAATCCTGGTAATGGCTACAGGTACATTGGCAGTTCTGTGTACAATTATATTATGATGACCTTAATAATTAATGGGTCCATCCATATTGCATAACAGCATCACTGAGAATCTTCATGATCAGACAGCTCTGCTGCCTCCTTGCCCTCACCCTTATGATAGGTAACAGGCAATGAAAGGAAGGAATAGTAATGGTCAAATCTTAAATTTTTGTACGCTGGCATAATTTCACTCAGCAATCATAAAGAAAAAACCTCAAAACAAATTCTTCTCATGAGGGTAAACAATGTCTATGTTACATGTAGCTGGCTTAAAATTCTTGACTGAATGCCAGCCTTCCTTGCAGCAAGTTAAACTCCACTATGGAGAGTTATAGGAACAGCTCCTACAGAATTACAGAGTGAATGGTGAAGAGGGGAAAACAAGAAACAAAAGCAGCAAAAAGGCATCAAGAAACCTGTGTCAGGAACAGAAACCAAAGCACAGACTGGCATCAAATTAGAATTGTCCTGGCTCCCTTCACAAAGAGACTGGGATCTTGTCCTGGTTAACAATGCACAACTTTCAGATCTTGAAAATGCCCATACCAAGTTTTACTGCTCCACATCTGTCAGTTTTGTTGTGATCATCAAACTAATAATTATTTACGTTAGAGAAATCATGTGTAAAAGTCTAAATATAAGTGAATTACAAATAGACATTTGAGATAACTTTATTGCTGGGATTTTTGTTATTTTTTAAAATATTTTTAAAGAATTTTTGCATGCATATGTTATTCTTTTCCTGTGTTAGATGTTTGCTGATAATCTACTGAATGTCAGACTTGACATCAAATCAGCATCTTAGAGCCTTATATCTGATCTGTCACTGGATAGCTGCTTCAAAGGTGTATTAATCACAACCAGTGCCTAAGACTCAGTATAAAGAAACATAAAAAAAGAGGATCCAGGGAGAATGGAAGGAAAGGCCATTAGGCAATACCCCACACAAGTCAATTCCTCCATCTCTGAGAAAGTGCTTTCACAGAAATGTTATTGTTCCCATTTAGGACTCACTTATTGCTTGCACTTAGGACTAATTTGGCAAATCACTGACAAGCATTTAGTTGATGGGGTTTAAATAGAGGTTTGACTGGTTTTCTGATTTAAGTCTATTTCCTTCTAAATTATTTTGGAACTCCAATATTGAAGTACAGAGGGAACCCATCAACATAATGAACAGGAGAACTGGACTGAACACAAAAAAAACCCTGTAATCCTAAAACAAAGACATGAGAAGAGAGAGAAATCTGCTATTGATAGAAGATTTCTGAACCCAAGAAATAACAGAGAATGGAAATGCATTCCCTGGAGAGAATGCAGGTTATAGTGCAAAAATTACGAGATCATTTTAAAAAGCAAGAGGACTTATGAGAGCAAATCAGAAGGGTAAATTTAAAAGCATATGGTTTTTGGGGATAAACCATGAAGGAGCAATTAAGAGCAAAATACATATAAAAGACAAATAATATATAGATATATTATTTATATAAAAGAAAGAACCTAACTGAATTCTTGGCACTAGATTCCTTTCACTCCAAAGGGGGCCTGGCCATAGCATACCCACTCTTTCAGATAGTAATGATGAGGAACTAT
>WBNQ01049681.1:0-12400 GCA_013401375.1 Spizella passerina | reverse complement strand
TGTTTTGGATTTTGTAACTGTAAAAAGCCATTTTGCCATTTAAAGTCAGTATCACTTGCCTCAACCAGCAAGATTATACTCTCCAATCCACATTAATAATTCAGTATAAAATATCTCCACAAAGCTTGTAGCTCTGTCAGAGATAGAAAGTGTTTATATTTTCTGGATACATTACATTAAAAGCAAAAAGTATTTGTATGCTGCAAGCATTTGCAAATCTAGTCATGGTGGATGTGTTATGAAACGAAGACCATAATTTTGAACCCAACCTTGCATTATCACTCATATTGATTTCTGTGGACAGTACTGTAAGAGGCAACTTGTGATAAAACTGCCCTGTCTGGACAGGTGTTATGGGTGAGGACAAGTGGTAAAACCTGAATCCCAAACATATTCACTTCTGATCTCCATATGGGATAGGAGGTTTGCCAAAAACATCAGGTATTAAAACATGCTTTAATTTGTGTTTCATTCGGTCCTTCTGTTTTTCTCACGTGTCTATCTAGTGTGCCCTGCCTGACTTTTAGGATGACAAGGGGTGCATGCAGATGTGTTTCTAGTGAAGTCTGCTTTAGTCAGAATGACTAATGAAAGATGGCCTAGCTACTGTTTGTCAAACCCATGCAGTCATATTTGCAACACAATCAGTCTTTTAAAAGCAGAGGCTTATGTCATCAAGTCTTCCTTTGAACTTTTGAATTCTCTTTAGAAGCACAAAGCTTTGTCATGCTGTTGCAAAAATTCATATTTAGCAGCTGTTAAAACCTTTGAGCATAAAGTTTAATAATAACATTTGCAGGAATTAAATACTTCCATCGAGCGTGAGTGCTTATGGCCTAAACCCGTTAGATGTTCATCACCTGCTACCTAAGCTGTGTCTGGGGTTTGCCTCAGAACAGGGGCTGATTGCAACAAACACTGAACAGACGTGGTCAGTAGCAGTAGAAAAATGGGCTCTGTTCCAGAGCTTAAAGTTTCAAAACAGAGGCCTGAAGAAGAGTGGGGAAATGGGGCAAAATATGTCACCTGTACTATTAAGGGTTTTTTTCCCATGTCTTAATAGTCGCTACTTTTTTCAGGAATGGGGATCTGTCTCAGGATTCACCACTGGTAGGCAAAGATTAGCCAAATTTAAAGACAACCAAAAGAGAAGGTGTGCTGCAAATAGACTGGAGGAAGAAGTGGGAAGCACATGTAGGCTGAAGCTGTGAGGAAATGGTGAGCATTAGTGGAATGGGAGGGCAAAAAGGGCAGGGAACTGAGAGACAACCCATCCTAGCTGCCCCACCAAATCATTGTGGCACCTGTGTTTCTGCTCAAGCTTCTGGTATGACCTATCCTGCTGGATCAGGAGTCTTCTCAATCTGTTGATCTGGATTTGTTTAGAAATGCTGGCCCTCATAGGGGAATGATTAAGGCATGTGGCTGTACAGTCCTGGAAGTGGTTGGCCAAAACGGACTGGAGGGTGCAGAGGTTTACAGGGTGATTATGACTCTGCCAGCGCTGGGTCCTCCCTACTGCACCCTGCAGTGGTGTGAGGGGTCTCGCTTCCCTGTCTACTCTCACATTCCCTTCCTGCAGTGCTTCTCCTCAGCTATTGAGGTGGTACTAAGAACCTGTGGTTGCTCTTTGTGGTTATGTTGGGGGACACGCAGCAAGCCATCAAGCAGGGACAGCTTTCTCAGTGATTGCTCTGCTAATAAGTTATTTAGGAATAAACCCCAAGTCTCACGGTAGTGTCTTTATGAGCCTACTTCAGAGCTGGAGTCAGTCTTTTGAATGCTGAAGCATTTTCTGTTCTTCAAATCAATAGACTCCTTCCACTGAAGCCAGCAAAACTGTATTTTCATGCTTGCTTTTGCTACAACTGCAATACAATTGCTGAGGGGTTGTGTATGTAAGGTCCTGATTTTCACTTCTTTTTCCCTGCATGAAAGATTGCCACAGACCAAGTGTCTAAACAGTTGACAATGACATCTCTAATCCTGATGAGAAATTTGGCCATTTTCATTATTAAAGACAGCCATTTATGGGCAAAATAGAATACCAGGTAAAAGTGAAGAAGTTGAAGAAGTCTTGTATTTTCCTTGAGCGTAGTTTGGTTTTTGTGGTTTTGTGGGTTTTCTTGGTTTGTTGTTTTTTTGGTTTTTGGGTTTTTTTTTTTGGTTGTTTGGTTTTTTGTTGTTTGGTTTTTTTTGGCTTTGTTTCCCCCCCCCCCACAGGAATAAACTAACAGTTACAATCTTGACTTCTGCTCTGTGTGCCATAGTAGCTTTTTTACAACTGGTGGTCTCAAAGAGCTATACACTAAGTGGAATTTCTGTAACTAAGTCTAAGCATGTTCTGGTTTAGATACAGTTTTCTTTATAGTCAACAAAGCCAAAAATCAAACTGTTTACAGTTAGGAAGCAACAGCATCAGAGTTCTGATCCTGCACATTTTTTCAGATCAAGCAGTTAATCAGAGACTGGAGCACTGAGCGCATACATTTTGCTCGTTGTCTCTAAAATGAGCAAAACAGTATTTTATTGTTCCATGATGCAATGTGCAAAAGAATATAGCAGGGTGAACTAAATTTTGCGTATAATGAACAAACAAGAAGGATTATGTCAGTCCTGAACATGTAACAAGTGTTATCTGGGCTGCAATGAGTTAATAATGCCTTTCCTAACATAGAAGCATAAAGGTGAGGCTGTGCTGACCTCAGTGCAATCATTTAATGGCTGCAGCATTCATTTCCACTAATGCTTTCAGTGTCAGTGGAGGATCAAAGAGAACCTGGCTTTCTGCTGGCCAAAGTTCTGCCTGAGAGCAATGCCCCTCCCTTCCAAGACCCATTTTGCAGTTTTCACATATACTGCATTATGTTGGCTCTTACTATTCTGTGTGCTTCCTGTTACATGGTTCCAAACTGCTCAGCTCTTTAATGCAATATCCAATCATGCCCATTAGCTCTGACTCACAGTTTTCAAGAATTAATATGTAAGGCCACTACAAGGAAGGGATACCCTCTCCTGCTCATACAGTAGACCAAGGCAGAGACAAAGCCCTAGCTCTGGGCTTTCTACAGCATTACCCTGTGAATTTTATAGCAGCCTTGTCAGAAAAGCTTTGTCAAAGCAGAACACTAAGATGTGCCTTGGGGTAGTCCTGTTGTGGTTAGGCAAGCTGGGTGTGACCAAGTTCAGAGCTGAAAGTTGTGGCTTCATGTTGAAATTCTATGAAATCTCCAGCTTTTGACTCAGAAATAGAGTTAAGAGTAAAACCTAGTTAGTTGTTTAGAAGTTATATTAATCTTCAAACATAAAAAACTCTATACTGACATTGAGTGGCCTGAATGCCTTATACTGTATAAAGACTCTGGTCAGCCTTTATGATGGATTAACAAGGCACTTCATTGGAAACCCAATAATCAGTGATCATCACGAGGTTACTTACAGCATGCAAACAGAGCACATTCCCAATTAGCACATTCCATGTGTGTGTTACTTCCAAAGGACTAATCTTCAAAAATCAGGACAAAGAAAAGAGACACAAATCAATTGTGAGGGACCATATTTTATATAAAAATGTGAATGGAAATCAGGTCTCCAAGACACATTTATTGTAAGATCAGAAAGCTGCATTCTGTCATCTGTTTTGATGGGGAAAACTAGTTTCAATAAGGGATTGAAAACAACTATTTGATGTAAACAATATATGCAAGTGTTGAGGGAACTATGCATAGCAATCAATATAAATAAATTGCTCAGCAAATTGATAACAGGAAGCTAGAAATATTAAGGAAAATCCATAGCAGATATTTTCTGCATGTACTTGCAAGAAAAAATAAATCATAGTGATGGCCTAGAGTTTCCTAAATTGCAGTTCATAAACTGTTAAAATAATTTTTAAGAAGCTGTTTGGTGCAAGGTTTTTGTTTGGTTGTTGTTTTGGGGTTTTTTTGTTTTTTTTTTTTTAAGACTTCAGGAGATCAGCCAAGAACATTGCTCCACTTGATAGCAACTTTCTTTTTTTGTCACTGGTGCTTTGTTCATCTGAAAAGAAATGTTTAAGGTGTAACTTATTTGGCAATTAGTTTTGGTAAAATCATCGGCTGGCTGAAAAGTGTACAATTTCACCTGAGGATGTCATACACTATGCATCTGCCCCAATCATGAAATAAAGAGTCAGGGGCAAACACACGTTTATAGTGTTATAGAAATATATGCCCTGAAGCCAGGGCTATGTGTTTAAATTAGACAAAAATTCCTAGTATATAAAGCAGGGAGCACATTATCATGCTATATTTCATGTCAGGCTTATTTAATAATTTTCTGCATGGTTTTATTTCAATACTACTTTGTGAGTGAAAATCTTTACAGCTCAGTTTGGGCTGAAGTTTGTTCTGTGTAGTTTCCCACTTCACTGACATCCCAGTAGTAGCATTTCAAGCAATCTAATGAGAGTCTGCCTTACCAGTTTTTGGATGTAGTTCCATCCTAATATGTGCAGTTTTATTTTAGTATTGGACTAACACTGGAGGACATTTAATGCTCTGCAGACTGCAGAACTGTGAGTAGAAAAATTCATTGTGAGTAGTATGTCAAGAAAAAATTAATATCAAAACAACATAACAAAACAACAAAAAAAAACCCAAACACAACCCAACAAAGAAACAACAATCAAAGCAAGCAAACAAAAACCCTCAACAGACACATTTCTTTGGCTATGATTTTTTTTTTTTTTTGATTATGTATATGGTTCAGAGGACTTTTCAGGAATGGTTTTTACACGGGAGAATAGTCCTGTTCTCTCTATTCCTGGTGACCACGCCACTCCACACTTTTGGCTTTGGGCCATGGTACTTGGCACTGGCCACACAGCATCCATGGCCAAACGAGCCAGCTCGACGTGATGCACGAGTATTGTACCCCAAGTGCAAGGTGTGAGAAAACGACCTCTGCCATTAGCAGCAATGGAAGAGGCATCGAGGAAAATCTGAGCTTGAATTGGAAAATTTTAGGGGAGAGAGATTTCCATGAAGTATTATAAACAGCATGCTTCAACAGGAGGGCACACTTGTTGCTGCCACCTCCAAACAGATCCGTGAGCGCTTCGGGAAACTTCTTCCTTATGGGAAACTCCTCCCTGTGCCGCCCCAGTGCCCGGTTCAGCGGCGGCCGGACCGGCCCCGGCTCATGTGGGGCAGGCGGGGCGGGAGGCGGGCGGAGCGGAGCAGACCGGCCGGGCCGGGCCGAGCCGAGCGGGCCCAGAGCGCAGCGCCCGCAGAGGCTGCGCTGGGGCGGGAGCCGCGCTGCTCTCGGCGCCGGGCCCTGCGTGCCGGGAGCCATGGCCGGGGAGCCGCTCTCCTTCCGCGCCTTCCTCGACGCCCGCCCCGCCGGCTGCGAGTACGGCTACGGACACGGGGACGGGCTCCGGGCGCTGCGGGAGCGCGAGTTCCCCCGGCTGCGAGGTACCGCGGGCGGGCGGGCCGGCCGGGGGCGGGCCGTGGGCGGGGAGGCCCGGGCCAGGCCCGGCTGGGAGCGCTCTGGTGTGACGGAGCGGCGGCAGGGGCGGGGACGCTGGCAGCAAGTGCTGGGCTCAGCTCGCTGCGGCGATATCTGCGGCTTGGGGAGGAGACGCGGGGCGGCTCTCGCTCTCCTCCTTCTCCTCCTCCCGATCGTCCCTGTCCTCCTCCCTCCGGCACAAATGCCTCAAAGGTGCCATGGATTCAGTAACAGGATTTCGATATGGATATGAGGAGCGGGGTTGGGAGGTGACGGAGAGACATTATAATGGTACATCAACCCACTTCTTATAGTTAGACAGGTGTTTGTGAACTACTTTTATAGGTTACTATCCCCCCAGCATTAAACATCCTTGTGCGTACTACTTCAAATATAATCGTGATGGTTATATGATTATATGACAGTAATTTGTCTGGTTTAAAGAGGTATCAATGCTTATTGTGATGGTGCTCACAGGGGTCTTAGGATGAGGGAAGAGATGAGAATGTTGACTCCATGTTTCAGAAGGCTTGATTTATTATTTTATGATACACATTATATTACAACTATACTAAAAAAATAGAAGAAAGGATTTCATCAGAAGGCTAGCTAAGAATAGAAAAAGAAATTATAACAAAGGCTTGTGACTGATTGAGATAGTCCAAGACAGCTGGACTGTGATTGGCCATTAATTAGAAACAACGACATAATCCACCTGTTGCATTCCACAGCAGCAGATAATCATTGTTTACATTTTGTTCATGAGGCCTCTCAGCTTCTCAGGAGAAAAAATCCTAAGGAAAGGATTTTTCATAAAACATGTCTGTGACTGTTTATGGTATTGGCACTTCAAAAATCTTACGACAAAAAGCCCCAGGTGGAGAGTGGAGTAACTGGCATCAGTTTGGATGCCCTAGAACTGTTATTTAGGCCACTCTTTCTCTTGAGAGGTTTGTGTTGCTGCTCTTTTTATTTTTGTAATTTCACTGAATTTTGGTGATTGGATACAGGAGTGGGCTTTATCATGCACAGGTGTTTAGATTGAATGAAGGTATACTTGGAGGTATGGAGGTATACTCCTCTAAAGGAATGTGAAAAAAACTTCAGCGGCACTTTAAAGAACTTGAAAATTTAGTACGTCAGTGTCACAGTGTATTATTAGACATAGTAGTTACATCAGTGAAAGTTTGAGCACCAGAAGTTGCTTCTCCAAAATTTAGGCATAAATTCTGAAAAGTGGCTATTTGGTTAATGAAATATTGTTTAGGCCTTTAAGCAGATGAATTTTTAAATCTCTAGAGAATCAGGCTCATTTCTCAGAGGCTCCCCAGTTTTGAAATAAAGTGTATCTGTTAATGAATAATGTCTGGTGGGTTAGTCTGGTTCCCAAAGGGAGGTTACTGCAAAGGCAGAGCATTAGGAACTTTTCTCCAATTGAAAGTGTTTTTGCTAATGTAGTCTTCTGAGTTGTGCAGCCTGCTGAAATAACATGTAGATAACTTAGTATATTTCGAGAAAGACATGAACAAATACAGGGTATAAAATAGAATCTTCAGTAATGTTAGCTAATTGAAACTACATAATCATGTGATCACCTATGGTAAGGTGACCTAGGTTGCAAATTCCTTCGGATTTCCCCCTTGGAATTTTAACATGTTATCCAGTTAATGAATTGTCATCCATTCATCTTGCAAGCTTGTCACCTGTGTGAGGAAACTCCGTGTCTGTGAGGAAATGTAACTGATTGCTGTGCATGCATGTGGTGTCCCGTCTGGGACTTCTTGTCTGAAAAACAGTGACACGACTCTGGTCAGGAACTGGTGCCTTCAAGTGATGCCAGCAGTGCCAAATGAAAGGTGCTCAGGGACAGGTTCCTAGGCCTAGTGTCCCCTGCCTAATGCGTCTCTTGGTCTCAAAGCTGACTAATTGGACTAGTTCAGGACAGACTCCAGGAGCTCAGGGGCCAGCTGACAGCAGAGCAGTGTGGACGAGAAGCACACTGCTCTTATTTATTTATTGGCCTCCTTTTATTCAGCCGTGTATCCCTGCTTGCCAGAGGTCTCAACACACTGATGTTGATGTAATGAAAAGTCTCCTAAAGCTCTCAATTTTGTTGTCTTGCAGAAACAAGGCAAAGGGTGGCTAATGTACAGGTTGGTGGCAGCAGTAGTAAATAAAGGAATCTTCTCTGAGTGACTTAAAAAAATTAGCATTTAGCTGCCCAAGCATTTTTAGTGCCCTGCCAGAACATGCAGGTTGTAGGATGAGGCAGAAATTTTACATCTCTGGTGGCCTTGGATCAACTCTTTGGGTAAGTCCTGATCATACAAATAGTGATTCACTTTATGAACTTCCACCTGTTCATGGTGTTGATCTCCCTACTGCACAAAGATGCTGTAATTTTGTCCCTTCTAGTAAAGAGCAATCTTAACTATTTCCACTGGGCAAAAGAGAACATATGCTATTTTAGGGAGTTAACAGTAATCATAGAATGGTTTGGGTTAGAAGGGACCTTAAAGATCACCTAGTTCCAACCCCCCACCATGGACAGGGATACCTTCCACTAAACCAGGTCACTCAAAGCCCCACCCAGGCTGGGCCTGAACACCTCCAGAGATTGGGAGTCCACAACATCTCCAGGCAACCTGTTTCAATCCCTCACTCCTCTTATAGTAAAGAATTTCTTCCAAACAGCTTCTCTCTTCCAGTTTGAATCCATTCCCCCCTGTTCTGTGAGTACATGCCTTTGTCCTAACAGTACATGCGCCCTCCACTTCTCCTGCAATCCTCCGTTAGGTACTGGAAGGGGCTACAAGGTCTCCCTGGAGCCTTCTCTTCTCCAGGCTGAACAGTCTCACTCTCTCAGCCTGTGCCCTGTTTATTTGGGGCATGCCTTAAAGATCTTTCGGTCATTAAAGCTGGTTAAAAATCCAGATTTTGCTGCTCACTTTTTGTGTGAACAGAATTTTTGGAGTCCCCTTCTAGTTACCCATGAATTAAGCCTAATGTTTGATTTATGAAGTGTCATCTTTTTATGAGCATCATGTGGTAATAATTATTGCATATCAATATATTCACTTTTTCCTGATTACTAATATTTTGTGGCATCCACTAATGACATACTGTGCAAATGGTGTTCTCTGGGCAAGGCAGAAATCTTTTCTGTGTTACAGACCATTTCTTACATGGTGCTGGTGCTTCTGTTGTAGCTTTAGTATGAATAGCTGCACAGGTGCCTGTTGAGCAGAAGGTGCAGCAGATGTCTGGAGGGAGCACCAGCTTAGCTACCAGGCACACTGCGAAGCCAGCATTTCTCAAAGGTGGTCCACCTGTGGTTGTATCAAGTCTTGGGGAGTTTCATTCTTAGCTCCCTCAGAAGGAAAGTAAGGTTCATTCTCAGTGTGTTGGGGATTTCCCCTTCAGGTTTTGTGAAGAGATAAAAAGAACTACTTTACTTCCTTAAATCAGCAGGGGTCTGTCTGTTTTGGCACAGAAGACTTACATTTTCCCTTTTAAGCCAAAGTTTATCTTCGCTTCTGTAATTCAAAAGCTGTTAGCTGATGACTAGAGCAGCCCTTTCTAAAAATATACGTGGAGTCTATGAAACAGATCGCTGTTTCACAGGCAGCAGCGTATGTGCAATATGTGACCTTGACTTTAATCTTGTGAGCAGTATACCCTTATCTGCAGTGTAGGATTTTAAATTGTGCTTTAGAAACGGATAGAGAAATCAGCAGGAGTTTATAGGTTCTGTTGTTAAGTAATGGGGATGAATATGCTTCTCTGATGTTTATCATAGCAAGGAAAATACCAGCTTCAGTTTGTATCATGGTTTTAAAAAAGAAAAAGCTGACATGTGATTTGGACACAGCATTTAATCACAAGATACCTTTCCATTTTAAGTTGTGTGCCAGTATTCTTGTCTAATATAGCTGTGGTTGTTGAGTGGGAGCTTTCCAAGAGAACTAAGCAGTGGATATCCATCCTCCAAATAAAAACCAGGATGTAATAGGGATCAGGTATTCTTTAAGGACTGCTGGCTATTTGAAGGTAGTCTTTAGGTGAGCTTGAGATGGACTGTCCCATTTAATGTCAAATTGGTCACTGGCCTGTACTTCAACATCATGCCTTACCTTAATAGTATGAACATTTGTGATATGTATGATTAGATACAACAGACAATAATAATGAAATTTGTCTGTTAAACAAAAAGGAAAGGCAGACTGAGCTTTGAGTAACAGAATTGGCCTTTGTTTCTTTGAGACTCAAATGATGTCCCATAAAATGGTCACCTGTACGAGGGCTTATTGTACTCTTCAGATGAGGAACAGCTGGGTTTTGGATCTGACCTTACACAAAAATAGGTCTTTTTTACTGATATTGCTGGTAATTATTTGTGTGGTGACTTTTCCTCTGAGTAAAAGAATGTGAAAAGCAGATCTCTGTGTGCTGCAGTTAAGTCCTCAGCAGCTCAGTTAGCAAAGTTCATCTCTGTCCTCTGAGAATAGGAAAGTCTGTTTTGTCACCTTTAGGGTAATCTAGTTTTTTTTGGGTGAACTTCAAAAGTAAGAAATGCATTCTGGTATGTCAACTCAGAGTAATTTTATTGATAGGTAACTGATGCTCACACTTTATGAAACTTGTGAAGATGAGTGGACTGTGAGCCTCAAGAGTCGTGCTCACCTCTTGATTGCAAATGTAGGCTTGCCTTGTCAACCAGAAATTCTACCAGTCTTGTGNTTGTTTTGTTTTGTTTTGCTTTTTGTAAGACCATTCTGTTCAATCTGGTAGCTATCTTCTATATGTGTATGTGTTACTCTGCTGATTTCTTAACTATTAATAATTTTTATCTGTGGATGAATCTTTTCCTTTTAATCTCAGTTTTTTCTTATTCTTGAATACTAAGTGACTGAGTTTTCAGCAAACCTTTGAGTTCTTTGAGCAGTATTGGGCTTTGACCAAGGAGGAAAATTTGATCTTATTCTGTAAAAACCAGTTTGATTGTGATGGATAAGTTTATTTTAATTAAGTTTTGTTTGAAGACTGTCATAAACCAGAAACAAGGCCTGTGCCATTTTATGGTCAGGAGCAGTGCTTACTGTGAGTTCCCTGAAGCACACCCACCCATTGCTGGCCAGTGTTGAGACAGCATCTCCAGAAAGGACAAATTATTTCTCCCACATACAGATACTGGCATATGTTAATGTTAATCCAGTGCTTGCCTCTCCCACAGAAAGGCAGCAAAAGCAATGTGTAGGGAAGGATGAGGCTGCTTTTTATTGTCTCCCTGGACGATCCTGTGTAGCCTAGAAAGGAGGCTAATTGTGCTGGAGAAAAATTCTGAATTTCCTTATCTCTAGCTCATCCTGAACAGAGAGAAAATCTTCTAAACCTTTCCATTTGATGTTTAAAGCTGAGAACTCCTCTTTCTACCACTGCTGAGGCCCTTTCACTCTCCTCAGTGGCTGTGAAATCTCTGGTAACCTGCTCCTGTTCTCTGTAGCCTCTCCACCAGAATATGATTTGATTTTGTGAAGTGCCTATTTATTTTTATTTGGAGGGGAAAAGAAAGCAAAAAAAATTATCAAAAGAAGCTGCTGTTGGACAGTCTGAAATACTAGAAGGCATCTGGGAAGATATGTTCAGTGGGTGGAGAAGGTAATTGTGAAAAGAAGCTGTATTATGGGAAGTGTAACTGCAAAACTAATGACAAATGTTTTGTAAAAATCAAACACATGTATGCTCATGTAAAGCCTTAACGCTTCCTGGTGATTTCAGGTCAGCCGCAGTTATCTCCATAAGCTCTTATCTATAGAACTGCTATCAAAGAGGAAGCATGTGTTGACCATAACGCATGTTTATTCCCAAATGCAGTAACAATAGCTGTGTGTTAGTTTCAGATGTTTTCCTCTGCCTACACAGAAGTAACAAGTAGTGTTAAGGAATTCCTTATGTTGCATTTCAGGGTTCATAAGATGGTCTACTCTGTGCAGGACTGATCTTTCAGTTGCTGTTAATGATGGACATAGCTCTAAATGAAGAGTAGTCAATGATATTGTCATTGTAATATTTCAGCGTGGAAAACAGTTTTAGTTACTTTGAAGTTTAGTCAGTGGAAAAGAAAAGACATGTGGAGCAGGAAAGCCAAGTCCCAAAGCCTATAAACTTGATACAGGTGACATGAACTCCAAATATTCAGTGGTATTTTAGAAATAAATAGTTAATCAGTTGGGACTAGATTCTTTACAAGAATGAATAATTATATATAGACATGAGATTTTTTAAGTCAATATGTAGATGTGAAAAAATATTAAATTTGGGAAGATAATTTATGGAACTCCATAGATGCTGCAGGGTATCAGCCACTCATTTTCTAAAAAGTTGCACTTTTAATTAAAAGATACATTATCTTCTAAATTAATGCGTGTACAAGATGTATATTAGTATTTGAAAGTATTGAAACAGGCAGATGTTCTACTTAGAAGAGCGCAAGATACTTTTTATCTCTTACTTAAAAATTGGAAAAGCACCAGTGTCTTTTTCCTGCACAAAAGCACTGTGTGCTTTCTGCTGTAGGCACACAATTTGTGGTCATTGGGAGTGGGGCTGCAGTGGAGCCTCATTCCAAATGAGCCACAGCTGTGCAGGACAGGTGAGCAGCACTGAAGGTAATGGGACATGGAGTGCCGAGGTGTGCTGACCAATCACCAAAGGGCACAGAGGGCACACACGTGTAAGGCATGTAAGGTGAAGGGTATCAAAGGTTGGACTGAGGAGCAAGAAAGGGCTGCAGGTGCTTGAAGTCCTCTTTGGTGTTGGTTGTGCCTCTACTGTTTGTACTGGCACCTTTCTTCCTTCTGTTGCCTTTGCGTCCTCTTAAATTCTTTTGTGTGTCCTCTTGGATTGTTGT
>WBNQ01049680.1:0-90814 GCA_013401375.1 Spizella passerina | reverse complement strand
GACCTCTCCAAAGGATGAGTCCCTGCCAGATACAAACCAGGTCCTGTGCTCCATCCCACGGGAGGCCAGCACAGGAAAAGCTTTGAAAGACAACTCTATCAAAAGAAAATTGCATCAAATGCACTCTAAAGGACTCTCCCAACAGCTTCCATAGGAACCAAGGGCTTGTGTGACAGAAAACAAACAGAAAGTCACATTAAACACTAAGAAAAAATATATTTTAAAAAACAGAGGCCAGGGATTATGGATTTGCAAAGGAGTGACCCAAAGGATGATGACAGTTGCCCCTCAGCACCAGGAGACTTTTTCAATAATACACATTTCATGATACTTTTACATTAAAGTAAAATACATTTTCAAGAATTCAGGCACTACAGGGGATGAGTTTGCAACTGATTTTGTTAAGAATCATCTTTCTTTTTTCAGGCTTTTTTGTTGAACTGAGATAGCATTTTACTATCCTGCAACACTACTTTTAGAAATTATCCACCAGTGATATAAGGAAATAAAGGAATTTTGTCTTGCCTTTACATTAACATCTTCATCTTGTCATTTTGTGAAAGATATATTAAAACATGGAAGAGTATCCCAGGGATCTGTGTCTCTTCAATATTAAATGATCCTTTTGTGAAGATTTTATCTTAAACAATATCTGTTTCAAGAAAATGCTCATTTCCTACTCAAAGGTCAGTTCTTCTTATCATTTTATAAACATGGATTTTGCAGATCTTTCAAAGCAAAATTCTTCTCTTTGCTAACTTTTCTAAATTAAGCCAGTACTGCTAGATGTTATCTGCAGGATATGTACAGAACACTCCCTTACTGCATCTTTTGGCCTGCATCATTGTAAGTTTTCTTCTAAAATATCTAATTTTTACTATCTCTACACACATACTCATGCTTTACTGCACTCATGTTTTACTGTGTAGCTGCCCTTCAAAGCTGTGAATAACCAAAATGACTTTTAGGCAGTCCAGACCAAGCAAGTGAAATGCTTCACTGATCAACACCAGAAACTGAGGCGTGAACAAATACAAGCTTGTGGATTACAGATATTTTATGTTCCCAACTGCCTCCACTAAGTGGAAGATACAGTACCACACCTGCTCAGGACAGTAATTCTCCTACAGCTACACTGGGGCACAGTTAAAATAATTTACAAAGTCTTTTGCTGACCTGAAAGAGTAGTTCTCACATACAGCAAAAGGCACAAAATAAGACTTTGAGGGTTCATGCTAGGCTGCAGACCAGGTGCCTTCCACCAAACATAATTGGCCCTGGTGGCCACTCCCTTCCTGAATGGAAGAAACTCAGTAAACACCACTGATGCTGTTTTACCCAGGAGCTACCTGGTCCATAAAGTTGGAGGAGAAAACTCCTTTCAACTCTTCCCTATTCATGTGCAAACCCCACCTATACTCTGAAAATAACCCACAAAAGCCAGCCTGTGGTTAGGCCAAAGGGAAGATGAGATGCTGGCAGACACACCATGTTCCCTCAAAGCACAGCATCTAATTTTTGCAGCGATGGTAGGAGTGCCCTGCCAGCTCCCTGAAGAAGGATTTTCCAACACAACAGGCCATGGTCTGGCATGCTGAGCCTTTCAGGCACAGTCAATCAACAAAGCAGAGCCCCAGGACCTTCACACCAGTGAGAAACCAGAACCACAGCAAGAGCTAAGGATGCTTGGTACACATCCCACATTTAGAAGTTATTTATTGGGGAAATAAACTCGTACACAATTTATCCTTTGATATTCAGCTCGCAATTCCCCATGGAATCATAGGTACTATAGAAACTATTATAAATAATCGGTAAAAAAATCTGCATCTGTTTCTTACACAATGTTTCATACACAATGTTTCCAGTATGAAACCAAGCTTGAACTTAACAGATGAGTTCTTCTAGTATGGGATCATTTTGTGGATAATTCTCCCAAATGAACTTAAATGCTTTTATATTTTCCATGACCAAATGAGTGTTTACATTTAAGCTTCCTCACCCTCTCTTCTTGATGGCAGCCCATTTTGGAGGAAGCTGCCCAATTTTAAAATGCAATAAATTCTGTACAAGAAAATATTTTCATCTGATTCAGAAACTCAAGGATTGTCACAGTAGCTCACCTGCAAACATGAGGAATAATCAGAAAGCTGCTACAAAGAGTACAGTTTTAGCAGTAACTTCTTTTTTCATCAGAACTCTAGTGTTAAAATTAAACCCAGAGGTTCTTCAGATTAAGTTCTGCAAGATAACAGGGTAAAGAAAAGGGGCGATAGCAACATGTCTTCAATTATTTTCTGCTGTGATTATATGATAAATGTGTGCTTTTAAGTCTCATGAATAATCTCTGTGAAAAGAGGATGAGTCTAAGTCTGGAAAATTTCCAAGTGTGTCTCTCCCACATCCTTTCAGAGTTTCAGATTAACAAAAACACCCACACATACATACAGGAGGTCTACTTCCATACTAATGAGTAAAAGTACTCACTAACAATCTAAAAGAGGCTTCTTTAATGGATCAAATGAGGCTTAAGCACAACTGCCATTAATTTAACATTTGGTCATTTTCTTGCCAGCATTCTGCCATCACTAACATCAATATCTCTTTAATGACACACAAGTTCTTGTAAGTGACTGAACTAAAGTATACCACCATGAGAGAGCTGTTCTTAAGCCAGTCAACTTTTTGTTTCCCAAGAGTTCAAGGACAGAATGTGATATCCCTTCTTCTGTCATTTCTTAAGAAAATTCCAAGCAGAGAAAGCTCCCCAGAGCATCCCCAAAGATTCAGTGTTATCTTAGCATTCATTCTTTCTTCGTTCTGTGCATATTTAATGTTGTTTCTACAGAGCTGAAACACCACTGCCAAACGCCAAGATTGACTTAGGGTCTAATCTTTCTCTTGAAGAGTGCAAAACATGTTGTTGCCTTGCCTTTGCACCAGTTCTGATGGGCCCAGCCTGTAGGACTGGTCCTCAGACTGGAAGCCCTAAAACCCCACAAAAGCAATGTTATAATACAGCAACCATCTGGAGAAAGACCAGAGTGTCTCTGGAGCAGCACAGAAGAGACTCAAAGCAACAGGCTGAAATCAAAAGGCCCAAGCACAACCTGACCCTGCCAAAGGTGAAATGGATTATTAATACTAATCCTGGCCAGACTGTCGACTGGCTTTGTTGATATTTTCTTGAAGAAAAGCAACTGTCCTGTACATATCCAAAAAGAAAGGGACACGCTTTATTTTTGCCGCTCTCCAGGAAGAGTTTGTTTTATCATCCCAAAGCCAGGGGTCCAGCTTAGTTTCTATTCAAGGAGAAATGCTTTTTGTATACAAAGAAGTAAAGGGGGAAGACCCAAACCTACACTGTCTGCAGTGATCCCTTTCCAGTGCATTAACTCCTCTCCTGCCAGGAGTCCTGAAGCTTCCTGAGACATAGATCCAGAGAAAAACAGAGGATACAGGATGATAGGATTTCCCTTTATAAAAATCTTGGACTACAGAATAAATTCCTTCATGGGAAGAGCACACTGGCAGCACAACCCATGATCTGGCCAGAAGCAGAGACACTGTGGCAAGTGACAACACAATGTGGGCTCTGAGCAAATGACAACCAAAACAAGAAAGCCCTCACAGATCTGTAATTCCATCTGTAATACTCATGGAAATGTCATGCCTACAAGCGTCTGTGCAGGTCTCATTTTAGGAAGTGCACACTCAGTTTTACAACACAAAGTACAAAGGATTTCTGGATTAAAGAATAAAAAAGAGTCATTATACCTGCTTGAAGGGAAAGCAAATGATTGTGATTGTTTCTTTCACTATAAGGCATCTAAAGACAGTCCCTGAAAAGCAAATGCTTTCTTAGACCAGTTTCCAGGTCATCCTTCCTGAGCAGAAATCATGGAATCTTCCTGGCAGACTTCATGCCTTAGGCCTCCTTCACTTCCACTCTCTTCTGAAACTCTAGTACTTGGAGCAACCAAATGTGAAATACATGTTATTTACATAAACTATTACTGGAATATGCATCCAGATAAAACCAAAACCATTCATCTGGATTAATTGCCATTTTTAAGAAATCCTCATCAGGGACTGACAGGCTAGGATTCAACCTTGCAAATCCAAGCTGCTCATCAAGAGGCTTTTTATAGGCAAGAGCAACACTTCCAGGATACTACTCGTGCCATTCTTTAACAGGTACAAGAAGTGCTGGTGCTGCTTTACCCGCAGGACTGACTGCAGAGACACCCTGGGGGGATAATGCCCATATAGATTTACATTGAGAACATTCAGAATTAGACTAGACACACCTCTACCCTCCAAGGACAAGGAGAAGGGAAGAAAGAAGGCCTTGGAATGAGAAGGGTGCAGCTTGAGCCTGGGGATCAGCTGTTCTCAGAGGGACAGGTTGGTACAATGAAGCCAGCACATCCAGCTGCAATCAGAGCATCCAACACACCAGCACGGGGTGGCCTCCAGCCCATGGCATCACAGCAGTAATGGTTTGCCTTGACAATGCTAAAATTGGCACTTTGTTCTCAAATATTGGCTGTCTTAACACTTTGCCCTCTTCCTTGGAAACAAAAGATTTTCCTCCAAGGCTCCAAGCAGGTTACTCTGAAGACACATACCCACTGCATTATCTTAAAGACACAGGTCCCCAGTGAGGAGAAAAGGTTCAGCTAGGGACACCAGCAAAAGCTTTGATTTTTAGTGATTAAGGGATTCAGGCGTGACATTTCCTACTCCCAGTTCCATCTCATCCCTTTCAAATTAAGGACTGGATTCAATCACTGGCTTATTTTTAGAGGCATTTAATCATAATAAAAAAGTAAACAAAAAAAGCTGGATATGAGACAAGCTCTGTAGCCTGCCTTCTTCCTCAACACTGCTACAGCTCATTACCAGGCAATTCAGTTCATTTGTGAAAATGCCAGTACCTATTCCAATGCAATGCAGAAACCTGTAATGCATCCCCAGGCCTCTGGACAGCAATGAGAACTGTTCAAAATTGAAAACAAGCACAAGACACTTTCTTACAATTAAAAGGAGCTATAACAGAATATTAGCAAATGCTTTAAAAAAAAAAAAAGCTGATATCACCCTCACCCTACAGAAGGTCTTAGAATTACCCTGTTATGCAATTCTGAATATAGTGTTTTAAAAACAAAGTGTTAGGCTTATTGCCTGGGTCCAAATATTTTTTTTTTCTAAAAAGGGCCTGAAAAGCCAAGCAAATCAACTGCCTTAAGTTTCTGTTGGAGTCTAGAAAGTATCTGAAGTTCAGAACAAATAGAGTTTGTCACATGATGTGGGAAAAAAAGGAAGGCAGAATAATAAAACACAACATCAGCATCTCCCTGGGAAAATCAGAGTTTTTGCATCATGTTCTTGCTAATTCCTAATTTCAAGCTGTGTATTTTACATAAAAAATTTAGTATGATCATTCTTATTAACTTTGGCAGGAAATTCAGTTCAATCAAATGACTACTTATTATCGTCTTTGACCAAAACCATGATTAACATAGGAGAACCCAGTAATAATATTTTGATGATTTTTAGGAATTTCTTACATGAAAGTGAGGGGAGACCAGAGACAGGGGAAATGATTAAAGAGTGTGCCATCTAATGGAATTAAAATTAAGAAATATCTGTGAAATGGAGTTGAACCTCAAAGTATAACATGCAAGAAACAAAATACCTTACACCTTTGATACTGAATTTTGGAAGGCAGACAACTTTTCCCCATTCTCATCTCTGGGGAAGAACCTGAAGCCACCACAGAGGAGTCCTCACTGCTGAGACTTTTCAGCATATCCTCTGCAGAATTGATTAAAAATGTTCAAAGCACCGAGTTAATTCAGATTCAAAATATGGCATGCTGCTTTTTTGCAAACATTTCCATTAAATATTTTCCTGATCACCATCCAGTTCTCCATCTGCATGCCAAACAGGATTGCTGTCAATCTCACTGAGCAGCAGCAACACACCTTTCCTTTCTAGCTCCCCTCTCCTATACTAGGGAAGCTTGTCCTATCCAGTAAGTGATATTTGGCTTTAAGCTGATTGAAAGAGTCTGTACTTAAATATTCAGGACTCCTAAAACAGTATTAAGAATTCAGGGAGGAACTATGGTCACCCTGTCCTTAGTGGTGACTGTCTTCTGCAGGAGGGCAGCAGCAGAGGGTAAAACTTCTAATATCAAAGGAAACAAATATCTTCCCCCCTCAATAGCTTCATAAAATAAAACCTGAGCAACATTAAACAAATACCAAGTGAGAAGGCATACCCATTCTGCAAGCCACAGATTGGTGTTCTGTTTGCAGTATGAGCTTTAACAGAAAAACACACTTCTCATGTGGCAGATCCCACATAGCTATCACTTCCAAGCAAGCCATTTTGATATAAATTTTTGGCCCTTTTGAGGTCCAAAAAATTACTATTATTGGTGTGCTACACTCCTACTACCAAGAATGAATGCTCCCTGGTCCTTTCTGTATCCAGGTGGTGAAAACTTTTTCATGCATTTCCTTAGCCAGCCAATATGGATGCCTTATTTATTTCCTCTCACTCTTCACTAATTTCTGCTGTCTTCCTGCAAATTAAGGAAGATTAGAAGCACTTGAACAGTACTGGAAGATTTCCATAATTTTTCTTTAATACAAAAGAGTCATTAGAAAGAGATAATAGCCGACTGCAAAGAGAGCTGTAAATCTAGGACTGCTCAGCATTCTAATGAAAACAGAATCCCAAAGGCATTATCTTAATGCTTCTAAAACTGCCTCCCTCTGTTTTGGGGAAGGAAACCCACCACACCAATCACAGCATTTTGCAGTTACTGTAGAATTAAACAGAAGGGCCACCCATGGTTGCAAATGGCTGAAACAAAGCATTCAGCAATTGATGACAGCTAAAATCCAGTTCCTCCTTATTGTTATTAAAATGCAGTACACATGAGAAATATTTTATTTTATTGTCTGCTTTAGAAAGATGGTAATAGTCAATTTGAAATTTGTAAACTCTAGTATGGTAATCCAGTTTATCCTCCTGTTCACCATCAGTGTTTATTAGACCCAAAAATGGGAGATAAGAAAAAAACCACAAATGTAATAAAATGAGAACCAGTGACTCACCTTGGGGACCAAGAGTTTATGGAGAGGAAAAAGGTGGAAGCTTAACACTAAACAAGTTCTGAGTCTTCACAGTAACTTCTGCTCTTTAATGTGCACAACTAATGTTCTGCACATTAAACAGCAGAACAAAGTAAAATGATTTTGCAGAACAAAGTAAAATGACTTTATTTTCCTATACAGGAGTGATTGCAGTAGCCACAAATGAAGGGAAGTGCATATGGCAGAAGAAGATGAAGTATGGTATTATGAAGAATTGGTGCAGAAATGTGACATAATACATAAACGAGCTATTTAACTTGTGTGTAATTGTAGCAAATTGTTACAGCTTGCCTGCATTTACAACAGGGAGAGTTGTGAGTAATTCACCTTGCTCTGTTCCATGTCCCTGTAACAAAATATGGCTCTTGCTGACAACACCATTACATTCTTTTTCTAGGAGGAAAGACAATGGAACAAGAAGATGGCATGAGCAGTATGAGCTTAGATTTCTTCTGAGTCTTAAACTCAGAAGTCATTTGCTTTGTTCACTTTTCACCCTTGCTCTTCTTCTTCCATCCCCCACCCAACAGATAACCTATCAGTACTTAAACAGGAAAGCAAAGAGGAGTGGGAATGTCTTTCTAACTGATGTCTTTGGTGTGGTTTTTTTTTCCCAGCATGTTTATTTTAAACTGCTTTAAACACTCAGCAACATCATGTAAGTGCTCTGAGCCCCAACCTGGCTGCAGGGGCACCTTGCAGGGCAGCGAGGCTGGGCTGGCAGCATGTGAGGCTGCAGCAGAGCACTGTGCACAGTATGCAGTGTCACTGACTGTGGGACAGCATCACCCACCGTGGGACAGCATCACCCACTGTGGGACAGCATCTCCCTGTGTGCCCAGGGCTCACCCACTGTGGGACAGCATCTCCACTGCTGCCAGAGCTAAAGCTGTGTCTGTACTGGGACTGTGACAGAGGCAGCGTCCTGTGCACAGAAATCCTGAATGGGGAGGTCCAGCATTCACCACAGAGATGGATTTTGTGGTCAGTGCCATTTCCAGCTGGAGGGTTCGTGTTGAGGGCAGGACACCACAGCAGCAGCAGCTTCTGCCAGAGGTGTTCCCTGTGCTTTTTTTCCTTTGGGTCCCAGGCATATACTGGGAGATTCTCCTGCCCCCACTAAGCTCCACTGTTCCTCCCCTTCTCTGTCACACAAGCTTACTGCCATCCCAAAGGCTGGCACCTCTTTAAAACCACATGAGCTCTTAGCATTGGGCTCTCACAGTGGCATTCACAGGAGTCAAGCAAGTTATAAACACAAGGAAAAAAAGAGCGAGACATCTACCCCAAGAGCACACTACTGTTGTCTCTCCCAGTAAAAACTGAGCTGTGCCTCTGTTTTTCATCCCACTTAAACTTGTCACTGCCTTGCTTTCTGGCTTTCTAGGATCACACTAGATATGGTCACTGATGCCCTCTAAGGGATTTTTGTAAGGATCCTACTATTAATAGAGCAATTTCCCTTCCCCTCAGAATTGACCTGAATGCCCCTCAGCAGGGAGGCACTCGGGACGGAGCACACTGCACCTCGGTGCAACACAGCACCTCTGGAATACACAGCACCTCTGTGGTCCCTGCCAAAATTGTCTGCCTCAAACTAACCAGGGCTTGTTCCTGCTGTCATTGCTACACCCTAGTCTGCAGAGAGAGGGGGGAAAAAATCCCCACACGAAATCTGGGAGCCAGGTTTGAGGGAAAGCTACAATCTGGCCTTTCTACTGGCAACTCTCAAAGTTGCATTCACACCACAAAGGAAAAAACCAAACAATGCAAACCAAAACTTTCAAAAGACAGCTTGCATTAACCCAAAAAGCACAGGTTTTGTAAGTGGAAAATCTCGGAAAAAATATAATTTTTCTTTCAAAATTACTCAATTTTTTTAAAGAACTTTTCCCAATGGCCTGCAGCATTTGGCAGCAGGTTCTTGATAACAGTGAGGGTCCTTGTCACTACACTTCCCTCCATGGGAGGTATCTCAGAGCATAAGGATGGCTGGGAATGGTGACCTCTTCCCTTCCACAACACAGAACACCCTTCTATGTCTATGACACAGGGTAAGCAGCAGGGTCACTTTTTCTCTAGTAAAAGACACTAAAGGCAGTCCAGACACCATAGAGACCAGGAAAAAGTTGATGGTCCCACACTGAACAATATTTTACAACACGTACTTAATTTTTTCCCCCAAAATGTTTTACTTTTGACAGACACTTACAGATTTCTCTTTTTTTTCTCCCAGGATGTGACCACCTGTGACTTTACTGTGCAGGACTTTGCCTTCCCCACAGAATAGGGAAATTAAAAAGAAAGCAGGGGGCTGGCTTCCTCCAAGAGCTCTTTTTAAAGTCCTCTTTGCTATTCAGAAAGCCCTGGCTGACACTGATGAGAAGCATGAGTTTGGGTTACTATAGGTAACCTTATGCTACAAATATCCCCTGATTTTAGTGGGATATTCTTAAAAAAAAAAAAACAAAAAACCACAAAACACAGTATTTCCTACAGTGGCTTGTAATCTCAGAGTATAGAACATAAAATACAAGCAATATCTCTTCTCAGTTAATTTCCAAGTTTATTAGGAAGAAAGGTAAAATATACAGTCTATAAATTCAAGTGAGCATTTGTAGACGCTTTGACACTCATGATCTTTCACTGGGTAGAGTTATTCCTGAATTAAATACTATTTTTAAAAGGAACCTGTTGTTCTCTTTAAAATGTCATGCATTCTTTTAATGCCAAACACCAACACTGAACAATGAAAACCATTTTATCCTTCTGGAGTTCATACTTAAAAACTTAGTTCTGCAAAAATAAATTATTTGAAAAAAAATTTTCATCAGAGGTTTTGAATTCTAATAGGTTTGTAATGTTCATCTATCCTGTTTCTAGGCTACAGGTACTATGGGAAGCATGATCCTATTAACAGATAATGTATTTTCACTGGAAAATTTGCCTATTACAAAGAAACTATCTGCAAAACAAAAATGTTCCAAAACTATACAGTAATTAAGTGAAAATTAAAAATGTGTTGACTTGTCTGTATAAAAATGTTTTATTTCTATCCAAAAAGACTGCAAAGCTAAAAACAAATTTTGCTTTGAAATTTTTAATTTTCAACTTTTCAACCAGTTAAAGGACAGAAATGCTACAGACAGCACATTTCAAATTTCTGGCAGCTGGAAAGCCCTGGTTTAAACAGAGTTAGAGGCATCCCACTGTATCCTTTCATAGGACAGTAAATCATATACATCCTCACTGAAAATTTGCTTCCTATCTCTTGTATAAAGTTCACCAGCTTACTGTAAGTGAATTCATTATGCTTCTCTTTCAGGTAAGTTAAAAGTCAAGGTGTATCAGACAGACTCTTACAAGCCAGAGTAATCACACAAACAAGGAGGTGCTGTGGAGAGAGGTTTTAAATGGACACAGAACAAAGGCTCAGGATTGCCATCAACATTCTCCTCCTCTATTTGCTTTCATGATTAAGTTTCCAAAGGCTGTTGCAATACCAGATTTGCAACATCTTTTGCAGTTTTGGTAGTTAAACATCCAGAGTAAGCAGCAAGTGGAGTCACACAAGGCTGGCAAGATCACCACACATTTCAGGCGAGAGAGACAACCCTGCTTGGGTCAAAGATGCAGAGAAGTGAACCCATTTGGGGATACCTGTTTGGGTGGCAAAATGAATCTGAATTGCAACTGTTTGAGTACCTGCTTGTACTTTATTATTTTACAGATTCAGCAAGAGAAAAAGAACATTTAGGCTGACTTAAGGGAAAAAAAAAAACTTCAAAGTTTTCTCATTGAAGTCAAACAAGAAAAGCAGCCCATGGTTTTACTGCAAGTGAAAACAAGTATTAAAATTTGCACTGAAATGCCTGCTCCCTGGGCTATTTTCTAACATCATAGGGAAGGGAGGACAGCAGCTGTGGTAGTGGTTGGAAATGACAAGGTGCTACAAGCACATAGACAACCATGTTGGCCAGGTCTGGACCTGAGTATGTGCCCCATCCATGCTGGCACCCCCACCCTTAATTCCTAGGGCTCACCAAATATGTAAGTCTTTTATTTTATTGTTTTTAAAGGAACGGGATTGAAAGGAGATATAAGGAGTGACATACCCTCGAATATAACTTATTTTGTAGATCATATTACTTTCTTAAGAGATGATTGATATGGCTTTGAGTCTTTTTGGTCTTGAACCCATTCTTCATTATCACTTCTTCATCAAGAAGAATTACCACTTTAGTCTGAAGCATTTTGTTGTCCAAAACTATTCAGCCAATCATCCCAAATTTCCAAATAGTTGCACAGAGAAATCCCATTCCATTTTGGGACAAACTATTTTCAAAAATAATGTTCAACTCAAAAGTATGTTTTTCATGGTTTATGTGAATCCACTGCAAAAAAAATGCCCATAAACCCCACTTTCAGGTTAAATGTAAGGAATTCCAGTATTCCACTCCTTGCTAAGATGAAATAAAATGACCAAGACATTTAACATTGTTAAAGTTTTTGAATGTTGTTTTGGTGGAAATTTTCTTCCGAGGCAAAATTAAGAGCTTGAGCACATGGTTCTTCCCTGGAGTCAACAAGTTCCTGTGTGCCAACTGGTGTGCCATTACCTCCTCTTACATGTGCTTAGAGTTAGATAAATGCAAGCAATACAACTTCAATTCTCCTACTTTCACTGCAATCTAAGCTAAATTGGATTACTTAGTTCCTTCCATGGCCAAGGAACATGAGCACATGCTACTACAAAACAGCTTCTTTACTAAAATACAGTACACTATGAAGCAGCAGTAATGTGATTAAGCAACTGACACCCAATGTATCTATTGCAGCGCTCCCAAACTCATAATTTCATTAAGTTTAATTGCTTTTTTAGACTGAAAATGCAATATTTGCAAGCTATAACAGTCTTGTAATTCAGTTCCCTTCCCTCACCACATTACTAATATATCCTACTAAATTTCACTGGAGTTTAACAAAACTTGTCCTTTGCTATTAAGAAAGAGCATTCAATGTTACAAGACATACAATTACAGAGTGCCTAAGAATATTGTCAATTAGCAAGATGACTATAAATATGGAAATCTCATTACAAAGAGCTCTTTGAAACTTATACCAACCAGCTGTTGACAAAACATGCTAAATTACAGTTTTATTCCTACCCTATTTTTAAGGAGAATACTGGTGTCACAATAAGAAACCAGTTACTCTCACTTCAGTCTTGCAAATCGCTCTATGAGGAAAAAAAAACACTAAGGTTGGTTTAATTTTTGCTTCTAACACATAGGAAAAGATGGAAGGAAACAGAAAAAGGAACATGTTGAAATTATTAAAGCACAATGGTCACAGGGAATTGCCAGAAAAAACAAACAGTATAAATTGAAAGATGTTTTTTAAAGACTGGATTCTCTACTCCATCACAAAATTGAGTGTTTTCTTTTTGGATGGATAAGGAACATTTATGAGAAACATCCCTCATATAAACTGCAGCACAGCAGTCAAAAGTACAGCAGGTGTTGAGGGACAGAGGAAGCCTTCTCCTCTGAAGGACCTCAAAACAGGGTGGATAAAGCACACATGGATGTTACTTTGTTAATTTGTGATTATTTGTACACAAACATAAATACTTTGCAAGTTTGCCAGTTATAATGGCTCCTTTAGCTTCCCCTGAGGCCAAGCTGTACAGCAAAGCTGTCCCCTCTGGCAGACACTGCAGATTTCTCATTCCACATTCTACATGAAATGTAAGCAGCAGAGTTACTATTCAGAGAAAATCTTTATGTAAAGGCAATCATCTCGTACTTTTCTCATAATTTTATCACTTCTCAGGCAGTAATTGTTTTAGTGTTAATTGGCTGTAGTTTTAATATCAAGAATAATGTGAATATTTTATTACAGAAAAAGTTCTTCTTCAACTACTTCAAAATGTGTTAAGAAAAATGCTATTGGTTCCATATAAAAAGTGAAATAAATGCTGTTCTTCCTTGCTTTTAGATTTCACATTTAAAAGTCTAATGAACAACTGTAAAGTGCATGGGGCTGCTATGAACTCAAGTCCAAGCACTTGCACTCTTTCAGACAGAAACTTATTATTGGATATAGAGGTTACCCATGTAGAAGATACAGTTTGTGCTTCACCAGAGGAAAATGCTGGTGCTCAGAAGGGTCAGAAGGTTCTGACTGTGCTTCTTTCCCTTAAAGCCCCACACTCTGATGGGGCTGTGTGTGTACCATTCCAGAGGGGACCAGCTGGCAGCCAGCAGCTCCTCACACGTCATCTGACCCAGGGCACATTAGAGTTAAATCTCAGAGCTTGAGCCCATAAAATAAACTTCATGAAAGACATTAACAAAAAGTTTTATTTTTACATTAACAGGATACACATAATACATTTGTTATGAAAATAAATCTCTTTGAGCGAACCAAAAAATGCCCTTATTTCTAATAATAGGAGGGAAAATTACAGTTGGCAAACTTAAGAGACAATTAAGCCAGTGTTTCAGAGAACTCCAGATCACTGCCAAAACAAATATTCAGATAAAAGAATGCAGCTTCCACTCCCTGCTTCCTTATTAACTGTGTTTTCTTCTCTAGCCATTACAAATAGATTTGTAAAATATACTCAGAAAGTATACGGGTCTCTGTTTTTCATTTGAACTTGATTGTTGTTTCTGAAGATGCTACCAGCTGCTGAAGGAGAAAGCATTGCACTAATATTCACTCTATAAATAATGTAAGAAAAAAAAGGAAAGTCACTGCACAGCAAGGTTAAATGAGGACAACGTGGGAAATTCAGTGTAAGGGACTGTGAGGCCTCTCACTTGGATTTCCAAGTGCAACATATTCATTGCATTTTATTAGCTGATTAATGAGGTGGCTGGCAATTCATCTGGAGCTACTGAGGTCTTTGATCCACCCTTCCTACAAGCGCTCCTCTCAAGAGACACAAAAAGCTCTTTGCAGCTAAAATCCCCATGTCCAGCAGGAGGATGCTGCTGGGGGCAGCACAGTCTCCCCACACCAAGGGGACAGGTCCAGCTGCCTCATCCACCCCACAGAGCCCACCATGCACCCTCGTGGGGCAGCTGAGGCTCCATCCCCACGCTGTGCCAAGCTGGCACGTTAGCTGGCAGCGTGCTTTCTGTGTGCCACCCTGGGGGGCTCCGAGGGCTCTCCCTGCTCCAGGTCTCAATGGGACACACAGCTGCTGCATGGGCACTGCTGGACATGTCTGCTTGCTTTGGGGAAGCTCTCAACCTGCAAAAGCTCTCTTGCATGCACAGGTATCAATAACCTCAATACAAGAATTTCAAAGAATTTTTTCACACAGAAATCATGGCCTCAGACCTGCATATGGTTTGTAGTGTTCAAGCCTAAAAATATCCAATATTAAAATCCTTCAGTTTGCTCTTGGGTGCTGAAAAAAGCCTCTCCACACAGTGCCATAGGGCAGACATTTCCAGAACCCAGTGGACCAACCATCTGTGGAGCAGCAGCAGTGAAAATCTGGACCAAATGGCTCAAGAGTTCTGCTAATCTACAGGTGACAATGCCAAGGTTAAGCTCTGTATGGTAGGGTACCATTTCCTGGCTGCATGCAGCTTAGAGTGGTGTCTTGCTGCTTAATGTACAGCTTTAGAATGATACAAAACAGTACAATCTTCATCAGACACTCTCAAAAGGCAGAAAATCGCCTTACAAAAGAGGCAGTTTTATGTAAGTGTTCTCTTTTCTGCCATCTTCACTTCAGACCAAAACCCTAGAAGCTGTCCTTATCTTGTGGCTTTGGATGTCACTTCAAGCAACACAGAACAGCAGATGAAGTGAATCCAGGGGGAGCAGCAAAGGAAAGAGGCAGGAAAAGCAGAGTGACAAGAAGCAGGAGAGAGCAGCTTTCATCTTGATCAAGATGAGAGTACAGAGTCTCTGGAGAGCACCTGGGATCTCCATCTGTACTGAAAGAACAGACATGATAGTTTCATAAAGCTCTCTGAGATGGGATGAGGCAGTCCTAGACCTACACCAGCTGAGCATCACAGCAACAGCTGATGAGCTTTACAGTCAAATATTATCCAGAACTGAATTCTTAGCATGCTTCTGTAATCAGAAGAATTAGTTAGCATGCTTCTGTAATCAGAAGAAACAAAATTTTCTAGAATAATCCTATCTTGTTTTAATCTTCTTCCTCCCCAGTAACAGGGTGATCTCAGAAGAATCAGAGGCACCAAAACACTCAGCTCATGAGGGTGTGTGCATGTATTTTGGGAGGCAGCCTGGGGCCTAAGCACAGCCATCTAGTGCCACTTCAAATGCACTTTAGGGTAAACAAGACTTGTGGGGGACCAAGCACAGTGATGTGAGCCCTCTGCTGGACTCACAGCAAGTCGGACAGCCAAGGTCACCTCAACTGCTTCCAAACAGCTGTGAACCCCAAATGCCCGTCTCAGTGCAGGGTCACCTAAGAAATAAATTAGGATTCTGAGAAAATGAATACCCAGTTTTCTCTAGCAAGCTGCAAAGGGCAGTTTAAAAACAGAAATCTACCTGTGGCAGGTCTAAACCTGCACCCTTTAGCAAACAGCAGCTGGTGGAGAAGTACCTTATGAGTTAAAGTTTACACAGAAGCATAATTATGGAGCCACTCAGTAAGATGGAGACAAAAAAGTGAACTCTGGTGACACCCTGAAGGACAGGGGTCTTGCAGGAATTAGAACTGCTGCTGCTCCTGCCTCGTCTGGAAGGCAGTGCCCACTGCAGCTCTGCTGTGAGCGAGCCTCTGAGTCCATTAACTGGAAGCTGATGCTGCTGTTAATGATTAAAATCCAAGTTAAGTTTTATGGATACCTAACTGTAATGAAGTTTCCCATATCCAGCACCCTGTGCCTGGCACTGACCAGCCTGTCATGGTTACTGCATGGATCAATTGTTACTAACTTTAAGTGTCAGTTGTGCCCAAGTCTCAATTATGCACAGTTCAATGATAAGTTTCTGTTAAGAAATCAAATGTGCAGAGTAGAACAGTAAATGAACTGCAGTGCTAAAGATTTGCATATAATCATTAACAAAAAGCCAACACATTACTTGAATTTTTTAAGAAGGGAATCCTATGCTGTATTTTCCAATAGTAAGTCACAATGTCACAATAAAGCTAACATGAAACAGTGCTAATAGCCAGTTTCAAACAGAAATTTAATTTATTCTCTCCTGACCTGTATCAGATTAAAATCTCTTCTCCAGTAACATTCAAAATTACCTTTTCCAAAGATTTAACAGAGCAAAGGAAGTGTATGAGGAACAGGAAAAATGTCAAATAAATGAAGTGGGCAGATGTAGATGAAATCTACCATACCATTCTTCCATGTTGATATTTCTGCAGCACTGATTGGCCACACTAGTGTTTGCTCCCTCTGGTTTTATGTCTTTCCTGGGTGGTGAGGGAGGGGAAGAGGGGCAGGCTATGCTGTGATTCTAGGGAGAGGCTGATGCTGCTGTCTTTTTCAACACACTGAGTATTTCCTGCAATTCTTGCCATCATTTCCTGGAGCCACAATTTGACATTTCCCTTAGTAAACCTCCTTTGCATCAAACAGATGCATCTTTTACTGCAGTCATTTAATTGATATTCACTTAACAAGGTATAGAGCAGCATGAGGCAAGACCTAATAGTCTGTTCTCAAAAAGGCAAAAGTTAGCTCTAATTCTGGTATCCCTGCTGCTCATCAAAGTCACAGGTGGCACAAGTCTCACTCTCCATGGGGGGATGTCCTTGCAGGAAGCTTGAAGCAGCTCTGTGCCATCACAAACAACCAAACACCCTTTTTTTAGCTGAAGTTGCTTCACCAGGAACACGGGGCGCAACTTCAGGAGTGAAGTAACGCTTGACCACCCTGTTCTTCAGCTGCTGATGTGGGATTCATTAACCTTTTTAGGTTTAGGCTACCTACCTTCCCCTCTGACACCCTGTGACTGTCACCCCCTGAGGCAGCAGCTGCTCACCAGGGCTCTGTGAGGCTGGACTTCCAAATCAGTGGGGCAGATTTGAGTACAAGATGAAGGTGCTCCCTCAGGACTTTCCAATGCATGTCACACAGTCATGATGGCACCACAATCTTTTGCTTCCTCAAAGCAATCTTTTAGTTTCAAAATGTTATTTGCATAAACAGCAAAAATACTTGAAAGGCAAAATTCCACCAAATCCTGTGAAATTAATCTTCTTATTCAGCCTGAAATAATATGCTTGTTATTTATCATCCAGGATTCACTTAAATAGATTTGAGGACTTGACCCCAAAGGAATGTATGCATTTCTGGACATGCTGACAAACCAGTAACACTCCAGGCTCACATCCAACACTATCGATTTTCATGGCTGCCAGTGCGAGTTGGAGACATTAGGATGTTAAAAACAGCACAGCTACACTTACAAGCACTCCCAACAAAAAAACAACCAGAAACAATTGCAGTTACTAAATATATTCAGTAAAACTCCCAAAGCATGCAAAAGCCAGCCATGGCAAATGCCTGCTTAGTAACTGGATCCACTCTGAGATTGTCCTCGATGTCCCTTGGCTTACAGGAAAATGACATCCCTTAATGAGGACAACCAGTGGAGGGGGAGGAAAATGGGGGAAGTTAGGGGAAATGCTTCTTCATTTACAATTATAACTTAATTTTGAGATTAAACTGATCATTTAATGACTCCTACCAGTTTGAAAACAGGATCCAGGAAGAGAAGTGACCAAGCAGAGACAACTGCCATGTCCCATCTCTGATAAACTCCCAGCTGCTAAAAGCACTGTCTGCCAGGTGGGAACTCCTTGTGCACCTCCAGGTGGGATGAGCCCCTCATGTCCCTCCTGCCTCACACTTCTGGCAGGGACACAGACCTGGGAACATTTCCGGGAAGCCAGAGTGCATTTGGGATGTCTGTCTCTTCCGTCTTTCGGTAGACACCTGAAAACCAAACCAAAACCCTCCAAAATGTGACTTAGGACCTCAAAATCTTGATGTGGAGCAAAGAGGTCTCTGAGGAATGGCAGCTGCCTGCTGAGCTGCCCCAGGAGCTGCCCTCATGGCAATGCTCATCCACACCACTCTTCTACCTGAATCTGACTTCTGCAAAACTGGGCAGAGCTCTTCCCTGTCTCCCAACTCTTACACAAAATCAAAGTTACTCATGGGGGACAATGTGGTGGTGTGAGACTCACCCACAGAGCAAAACAACCTAAAAATAACTTGAAACCTCTACTGGATAGTTTCTGTTTGTCCTTATCTTTCAAGGTATTTTCTGCAAGTCCAAACAAACTATTTTTTCATTTTGGACAACTGCAGTCATCACATGTGTACATCCCTCACTTAGTATAACCTTAAGGCATGCAAGAAACAGAGAAAGACAACAGATGGCAATGGGAGTGGATGAGAGGGTATGGCTCACACCATGGAAAGACCTTTTCCAGCAGCAGAGGTCCTGGCANTCTCTAAAAACTCTCCACACAAGGCCACAGGAGAAGCAGGGGGAACAACACCACCACCACCAGCACAAGGCTGATGCAGCCAGCTAAAGGGACACTTGCACTGCAAAGCTCCATATCTAAATGTGTGGAAATGGCTGGGGTTTATGATCCTCTTCACCTGAAAAATACTCAGAAAAGCACCTGCATGGAATTTAGAAAGTATGAGCCCTGGAAAGAGGAAAAAAAAAATCAATCAAGAAATAGTTGAAAACGCAAGGGAAAGAATCTGACACTGAATCCAACATATTGCAAGATGAATGCATTTGCAGGCAAAGCACTCTCCACTGGTCAATGAAAATCAGGAAGGTATCTAATATTTTCAGGAGAATCAGTCCACCAGCCTGTGCTAAGGGTATCCAGCCTGAAATTTTGCAATTCTTTATCTGCTGTTTGTAAATGATTTCTGATTTATTTCCCCAGCAAGGAGAAGACAGGCTAATCTAAAAATAAGCTGTGTGAGCAAAACCACAGAATTACATTCAGAGCTTCAGCACTTGACAATTTTTAGGCTGCAGTTCCAAATCATCTCATTTTCTTTCAGCACAAAGAAGCAGCAAAATATTTTGCTTAAGTGAGGTCATATAATACATATGTTTGATAGATAGACATAAAAATATCCTTTTGTCCCCACCACTGGGCATGCTGAAAACACTATGTTAAGAATAACATCAGGATGCCTCATTTTCAAGCATGAAAATCCTAAATGGTTTACATGGCAACACATACTACTCAGGACTCAGAGCTTTCTCTTTCACCTTTGCTCCCTCCCTAAATAAGGCAAATGTGGTTACTTTAATTTTTCTTCAGAGGTTGTGCCAAAAATTTAAAAGGACAGGAAGAAAAATCTTTCTATGTAGATTTTCATCAAAACAGTGTACTTGCAAGCACAATGGTGCGCTATTTTTTTTTTAAGATTACCAAAAAGAAAGTGGCAGGGTTATTCTGTAACAAAACTTCTCATAAAACCTCAGTCTCTGTGAAGCAGTAACATGGACTGTGGTAGTCAGTGTGTGCTGCTATGTCTTTCCTCCTAAAGAAACCATTTTAAATGTTTTAATTCAACAAAATCTAATCAATTTTTAAACTCTCATATCTGTAATTATAGGTTTGATTTCATAATCATCATACAGAGAGCCAACCCTGCCTGCTGTTCACGCATCTGTTGGTATTCCTACCACTGTTGATTTGACAAGAAGCCCCATACTTGCAAGCACAATGGTGCGCTATAGCCCACTTCTATGCTTTTCATTTTAGCAGAGCTCTTGGTCCTGAAGCATCAACAGCTTTTAGGGAAGACTCCACACTGGAAAGGGGAGTTTGATAAATATTCTTCCATTTTGAGTCCAGTTCTCTAAGGTAGCAAGGCTAATGCCCTTTTTCCTGTCTGTCTGTCTGTTAGTCCTCCTACAGCAGCACTTGGGGACAGCACAAGGCACATTCTCCAGGAGCAGAGAAGACTGGCAGAAGATGAGTTGCATTGCCACAGTCTTTGCAACACCCCTGGCTGACAAGCAGAAGCCCAGAGGGAAAAACCACAGAGTGAGCACAGCACAAGTCTGTTTGACCTTCTGGGCTGGGCTGCCTGTCACTGTATGTGCCAGCCAGGCCATCACAGGGGACCTGGGAGGGACAGGGCCTGTCTGCCCCCTGGCCAAGCAGTGCCAGCAGGATGGACCCACACAGGGAAGGATGGGAGAAACTGCCAGAAATACCAGTGACTGCCAGCAGCTAGCAAGTCAAGTGACTACCAAGTCAAGGGTGAGACTTAGGAAAGAACACATTCTGTTAGTCTTTTTTCTCACAGGACAGCCTGTTATTGTGTTACATATAAGATATATAAAGATGGAAAACAGAGCAAAGCTCTGCTATTTTAGTTTTTGGGCCCACAGCTCAGTGTGCTGTGAACAGCCAATCAAGAAACAAAATCACAACTATTACAAGAGCACATGGGCATATCTATACACTCCCAAGGAGAACAATGGACCAGCAATGTCCATTCTCCCCAGAAGTGAGGTGGTAAAAGGTGTGTTGGTGTGTATCTGTGAGCCAGAGGCAGACAGATACCCAGGGCAGTGGGCTGGATTCAGTCACTAAAGCAAAACATTTGCTGACCCTCCACATCTGCAGTGCCACAAGTTCCCCACCCAGCTGCCAAGCCCTGTCTCCTACCAGCAGACACTGCCCTGCTACAATTTTAGTTTGTAAAGCACCATTATAGAAAGTGTTGTTTTTCCTGCAAATCAAAACCCTTCCAGGTACCTGCTCACAGGGCAGCACTTGCTCAGCAACAGATTCCCTTTGTGGCTGAGAAAACTATCTGACAACCCAAAACCTCTTTTCCTCCTCACTGTGTTCACGTCACTGCATGTCAGGAGTTTTACGGGTAGCTGTTCCCAACCAGACAGCTCATGGCAGTGAGGGCTGCCAGGAGCTCCCAGTATATTTCTACATGAATGGGAAGTCATTCTCTCTCTGGAGGGTTTATAAATGAGCCCCTACACTTACAGCTACCAAATGTTTCATTCTAGGCATTTTATCTATGTAAACCAAACAGATAACAAGGAGAGCAAAGACTTTTCAAATATTTATGAATCAATTAAAGTCCTAAAGATTTCTACTGCACAGTGCTAAGGAGCAAATTCTCACATAAGATGCCAAGGCATTTGGAAGAACTGATTTTATGTGAGTCCAGAAACTGTAGGTTTGCACAAAGAGAAAGGAAGAAAAAATGAGCTACATACAGATTTCAGGATAGATACTAGATACCATGAAAGCAATATGCAATAAATTAATGTGACAGAACATACAAACTAAAGCAATGTAAAATATAAACTATAAATATAGACCAATTTATTGATAGAATACTTTTGGATTGATCTGTTTTCTCAACCATTCACTATATGTTAATTTTATGATAGCAGACAAAAGATGTGTAAAAATACAGATAATACATAACAACACTTGTTCAATGTGTGCAAAAATTTATTCTCCTGTTCCCTGTGTTGCAAAGGTGCTTATTTCTCTCATAAAGACCATATTTGAGGAAAGCTGAATGTGAACATAAATGGCTTCATTTTGTTGCTTTGGTGTACTCAGTTTCACGAAAATGACGCATGACAGCGTGAAGGTCACTGCTCAGTATGCACAACAGCAGAAAAATTAAGAGAGTACAGGGACGCCCTGACAGAAATGGGGACTTGAAACAGGTTTGAAAAATAACCCAATGCAGCAGGATCCCAGCAACACTGAAATACCATAGAGGCCTGGGTGGTGCCATCTCTCCAAATTTCTCGCCATCTGAAGACAAGAAAGGAGGAAGGGGCATGCAAAAGCAATGCCACAGTTCCATTATATCAATCAACGTTCAGTATTTTTGCCCTGAATGAAGCTGTGTTCTCCTAAATTGCCTCCTTCATAGTGGTTTCTAAAACTTTGAAGTTGAAATTAAAGCAATTCCTGCTGATGAATAAAACAACTGAATAAACACACCAGAAAACAAACTGCTTGTCTCCACACAGTGTCACTGCAGGGGCAGGTGCTGCTGGGACATGTGTATGTATCTCCCCAGGTGATTCTGGTGAATCTGCCACTGTGGTAAGAAGAAGCTCTTAGTCTGTCAGCCACATTCACAAGGGCATCACCGGCGCTTGGCACAGTCCACAAACAAAGCCAGGTCCTAAACTCAACTCTTTCACTTAGCTGGGAAACAACTAAAATGTTATATCCCTTGTATGTTACAGTCTTTCAACAGCGCCAGAGAAAGGGGGAAAAGAGGAATATTACAATAAAGCAATTGGACTTTCTATTTCTAGTTATTTTTTCACTTACATTTTGTTAACCCACTTGCAAGAACAAAAACAAAGCACCAAAAAAATCCCAAACCGCAAAACCTTGCTATCATCATTCCTGAAAACTCCTTGGGCAAAATGCTTTCCCTTTGGAACATGACAGTTCTTGGAGAATGAAACATTTCAGCAGATGTTGTCAAACCCATATCCTTACAGAAGAAATAGTACTGTTTTCCCAAGTACTTCTTACCTCCCTGACAGCTCCTAGGCTGGCAGGCAGTCTGTGCTTGTGAGAGACCAAAAATCAGGCTCCCAGATCTCATGACAGCATAAAGACCCTCACGGATATCTATTTAAAACTTTATATGTGCCACCTTTATAATTACATAAAACTCATCCTGTGGGAGCACTGACTCCAACATTTCTAACAACCTTTAGAAAATATTTTTTTGCCTCCTTCTTTCAGGGTAAATTATTGCCATTTAGAGGTCACAGAGCTTGACCCCGCCTGTGCTGGCTCTTCTTTGGAGACAGAACTGAGAGAGGCACATGAAGAGGAGCAAGTGTTCTCTGAGCTCTTTCTGGGCAGCAGACAAATCTGTCTGGGTCAGGAAATGTTACCTCCTCAAATGGCAATTTATAAACAACAGAAGATGTTGTTTGTAGGACCAGCTCATACAGCCTCTAACTGCATGTTTTATAATTTATGTGAAGACCAACTTCAGAAATCTAAATCCTTCACTGCAAAAGGTGCAAGAGTAGACATCTTTTCATTGTTTTGCTCTAAAGATGTCCCATTGAGAGGGGAAGCCCTTGGAGGACAGCAGAGGAACTGCTGGTGCTAAGCAAGGGCTGGAGAGCCCTGGGGTCATGTTTTACATTGGGGCAGGAAGCCTGCTACCCACATTAACATCCCCCAGCCGTGCCTCTGTGCCTGTACCCATGCATTACCTGCTGTTCCTGCCTGTTCCAGCCCATAAACACCACAGGGAGAACTGAACCCTGTGCCATTAGCAGCTGAACTGGGCACCTGCAGAGGCACAAAGGGCTGCTCCATTGGCACTGGCATCTCACAGAGCTGCTTCTGGGGTCACCTCTCCCCAGCCCTTCTCCTCCACTACCCACTGCAGAAGGATTAGGCTGCTTTGCACTCTTCTCCCTGTTTTCTCTCTGGGTGGTTTACTTACTCATCTCATTATTATTCACAGTCTCACTGAAATTTATTTCTATCCCGCAGACAGTAATGGTGGAAACAGATGAGACATAAAGGAAGTTGCTTTTGTACAGAGAAGGAAAGAAAACAGTCTCTGTAAATAGAGCATGATATTAACAGGCTGATGCCTGACACTAAGCAAAAATAGCATCTTCTCCAAGAAACTTAATTTGCTGTAAAGATCACCAGATATGTGAGGATCTTTGATCTTCACAATTATTCACCCATGAAGCCTCTTGATCTAAATGGCCAACACATTTCCTTTTGGGACAGCAATGGGGACTTCTCTTTAAAAGGAGATAATCATGTGTCAAACATGTTTAAGAGAAGAACTGATATTAAGAAGTGAAGTAGACACAAAAATAGAGCATAATCAGTGGCAAAGTAGAAATTAACATGCAAATTAATAAAAGCAGGAGTTTAGAAAATGAATGTAATGAGTGCCAAGCAGACTATGATATTCTCCTTTTATGTCAACATGCTGGCTCCTTGGAAGAAAGACAGCTGCTGCTTTTGTTTCTTCAGCAGCCTCCCCTGTTCATGGAGAAGAAGTGATCTCAACTCACTTCATCCTCTGTTTATTGATGAGAAACTGAATGCAACAAGGAACAAGCATTGTCAAAATATTTGGGGTTTAGCAGATCTTGCTCTGACTTCTATAAAGCTTGGAGTCAAAATGCAGCTGCAGACTGCCCAGTCTGCATCCTGGCCAGCACCAGGGGGCTGAGTGGGGCTGGCAGCCTTGGTGCACACCTGCAAACACCAGGCCAGGGTCACCCCAACTCTGCCTTGCCCCAGGCACCACCAGGCTGGGACACCAGGGCATTAGCTCCACCAAAAGGGCCAAAAGAGTGAACTGGCAGCATGCACTGGTCCCAAGGAAATATGAGCAAGAACTAGAAAAGGCACAGGAGTGGAGATTCACCTTTAAACACATCTGAAAGACATGTAACCACTCAGGACCTGCAGTGAGACAAACCAGACAAATTCTTGGGACCACAGTATTAGGATTCCCAGAGTAAAACGAGCACCATAAATCTTTGCTTCTTCCAACCAAAAGCAACACTGCCCCAGGTGCAGGCAGCCCAAGGCTGGGATGGAAACAGCACTGGCTCACCACCTCATCCAAGACAAGCCTTCACTAGCAAAAAAACCTGAGAAGCAGCTGTGTTGCCTTGTCCCAAATGTGAACTTCTCATTTCAGAGAGCAGCACAGCTTCTGTGGTGCTGCAGCACGGCTCCTGACCTACAGTGCAGTCCCACACTCTGCACAGCTGCTGCTGGACTTTCAGAGGGAGAACAATTAGTCAACAATTTAGGGTTGGAAAACAAAGTACTCAGTGACATAGACATGGTACACTGAGATGCTTATTCCCTTTCTCACTAGCAGTTCGAGTCTCTGGATGGCATCAAGAGATGCCCACAGCTCCTCATGTACCAGAATAACACTTTTTCTAGCCTACCTCAATAGTCATCAGCATTAACTTCAACAGGATGTTAAATATTTTTCAAGGCCATCTATGTATGTGCATATATATATATATATATATATGTATATATGGTGTGCTGACTTGTTACAGTAAGATTAGAGTCACATTTTCTCATCCTAAAAAGAAATTATAATTTTAAAATTAGATGGTAAACTTAGCAGAAAATTAACCTAAGTACATTTTTAATGCAATGACATTTAATATAGAAATAACTGTTTGCTATACGAATTTGCCCATCCAAAATGTGAATCATATGATCTAATTATTTTACCAGTATATAAACAGTTTGGGTTTTTTCTCTGGCACAAGCTATGAATACACTCTTTTTCTATTTCTGTCATGTGTAAACACATTTTTCTCACGACTTCCATATTTCAGTACATGGAGGGTACCCTGCAAATAGCACATTCATGAAGCCATACTGGTTGCAATAAACCATTTATATGCAAAGCACTGAAGTTTCAAGCCATGTGCTTTTCATTTTATGTGTACAGTAAAATTACTACACCTGGACTAAATCCAAACAGAACCTCAAGTCCCAGATCATTAACAACTCACTTTATGTGTTTATGCTACAATTCACATCTGAAATGAGACCATAAGAAGCCATAATAATAAAATGCTATAAAACTACACAATGCTGTCAAATTGAAATATCTTTTAACATAGATGTATTTAAATGACTTTAAACAGACTTGTTTCCAAAACTATGTCAACATCTGCTATAATATTATATTCAAACTTTCAACGGTGTCATCAAGTCAAAACAACCTGATGAGACTCTTCAGTTGTCAGCAAGAGTGGCATAAATGTCTCAGGTTATGAGATCCCACCTGGAGCTCTGCACAACATAACAGGGACCTGTAAGAGGAAGTCTAGAGGAGGAGCACAGATGTGATGAGAGGCTGGAGCAACTCTCCTGTGAGGACAGGACTGGGGGAGCTGGAGTTGTTCAGTCTCAAGAAGATTCCAGGGAGACCTTAGAGCAAGAAAGAATACAGACTTTTTTTGTAGGGCCTCTTGTGATAGGAGAAAGGGTAATGGTTTTAAACTGAAAGAGGATGGATCTAGACTAGATATAAGGAAGAAATTATTTACTGTGAGTGAGGGTAGTGAGGCACTGGAACAGGGTGCCCAGAGAGGTCGTTCCAGGTCCTTGAACCTGGAATGTTCAAGGCCAGGTTGGATGGGGTCCTGAACCTCCTGGTCTAGGGGGAACTGTTCCTGCCTACAGCAAGGAGCTGGAAGTCGATGATCTTTAAGGTCCCTTCCAACTCAAATTATTCTACAATTCTACACATAAGCAGTTTTTGTTTATTATACACATATCCTTAAAATGAGAAGACCAATATGATCCTGACACCTTATGGCATTGAGACACTACATGTATTGCTATATTCATGTCATAAACTGATTTTTCTGAATCAATGTAAAAATTGAAGAATTGCAGAAAATAAAATTTTCTTGTACAGAAGCTATTCCTGTTTTCTTCCTGAAACAACTGCCCATAATCAATATCACTGTAAATTAAATCAAGAAGTTCATCAACTCAGTTTTTCCCATTCCTTCTTCTAGGAAGTTAGGGGCTACTTTTTACTTTCTTTTAAATAAATTTTATTTATATTCACTGTCAAGTGCTATTTCACAATACAAGAAAGGAAATATTAGTTTCTAAGACGACAAATGCTTTGATTTTTCAGTAATGTGTCTCCTTGTTTTTCCAGCTGAAATTATTCACTGAAGGTGTATGTCATTTTTATTCCATGTTCAACCAAACTCTCTGACACAAACTTACTACTTCTTAATGGACTGTTTATTTTATTTGATACAATAAATTAGAAAAACCACTCAATATAGAGCAGTAGAAGAATGAAAAAGAGAAACAAATGTTCAGATCCCATCCATGCCACGTATCTAGAATTATTAGTTCACACATGGGTCTCATCTGCTTCAAGCTGAGTTTAGGAAGAGTTCAAATAAATCAACATCATCTTTGAAAGCTAAGAGGGGGGGCAATATTAAAACATGGGGGGGGAAAGCACATTTTTTAACTATGGAAACAATTAGTGATAAATTGTATATTCATTATATGACAAAGGACTTAAATGATGACTGCTCTAGAAACTCTTTCAGGAATGGCCTGGATAGGGTCAGAGGATTTTAGGATTCCTGATGTAACACAATTTACCTCTTTTGTACATTTCTTCAGTGACAGTGACATTTTTCAGAGTTAAAAAGAATTCCCTTTGAAGAAAAGAAAAAGTTACATATACAGGAATAAGATCTACCAGCTCTTCATGCCAAATATAATCACACTTATGAAACTGATCTATTTAGAAAATATAATACCACTAAACCAGTTGTTATAGTTGATTAATCCAAGCCCTTCTTGTTAAAAACAGATGGCACATGCAAGAATAACAAAACACATTCTGAAGGGTTTCTGATGAGAAAGCCCATTAACTTTCATTAGTTTCTTATATATACAGAGCAGTAACAGCTGGACCACAAATAATTACAAAATATAAACAGAATGGAAGGCTGAAAGCAGAGACCAGTTCACAACATGTATGGACAAGTACTTTTACAGATATTGAGCAGATTTCAGCTCAGGATTCTCCTGGTCCTCACATTAAAAAAAACTATTCTCTTTTGGAAGCATCATCTGGAAATATATATCTATGAAGAGAAGCAGCATTTTCCATTCTCATGAGTTCCTAAAGTGACTCTGTTTGACTGTACTGAGCTTATGCTCATTTATCCAGCCCTTTGTCATGGCCTGATTGAGGCCCCACCATCCTTTACTTGTCTTTATGTATCCTTTGCTTGTCTAAGTTGGATGGTGTGCTAAATGAGAGCTTGGAAAACATTCAATTATTAATAATGCTACTTCAGTGTCCTATAAGATAAAAAGCCTGGAATGAAAGAAAAGCCACAGGAGAAGGGAAATTACAAACTCTGCTGAGTGGCCTGAAACCCACACCTTTATCAAAGGCAATGAGAGCAGCTGAACACAAGGGAGGAAACAGCAAAACATACTGTCACCATTTGAAAAACATCATTACATGTCTGAAAAGCAGGAAGTTGGAGCTGAGGCCAACCAGGGCACCGTTCAGCAGCTGCAGAACCAGTTTTTATGCACCATGGACTGGAAGGAGGAAGCCCCAGAGACGAGCAGCACAGACCATATGTCAGTATCTCCTGTTCCTCCGGGAGCCACCACGGTGGTGACCAGTCCAGCCCTGCTGCAAAACACCCACAGCACCACACAGCTCCCACCAGCAAATCTGTGCTGGCAGCATGGGGCACCAACTCCCCAGGGTCCCCAGGCGTCATGCTCCAGTGCAGCAACCCAGCACCAGCCCGATATCCTCATCCAGAATTCTGCTGGTGTGAATGCCACTGCCCCCCATTCCCCAGACAAAACCTCATCAGCAGGGTGCAGCCACAGGCACTCTGCCAAGGGTCCCCACTGAACCATTCATGGCCAGGGAACACGCCTCTGCTCCTTGGATGGGCAGGAACCACAGTGTCCACCATGTGGGCAGACAAGCCTTCCTGCATCCAGCAAAACCAGGGCACTGCTCCAAAACCCCTCTCACTCAGGAAGTGAACACTGTAAATAATTGCTGAACTTCATCCCACTTCAGTCTGGATCAAAATGTTCAGCCTTTCTGCAGCTATGAGAGCTCTTATCCCTCCTGCACAGCGCTTACAACACCTCCAGACAGGACACTATGCAACAACCAGACCAATTTCTTTGGAAGCCCCAGAATCATCACGTGAGTTCTTAGTGAAGAAATTTACATTTCCTCTTCATAATAAGCACTCAAGAAGGAAAAAACAACATCTGCAGCTGAGTCCTCTCTGAGATCATGTATCAGGTCACAACCTCAACATCCTTCAACTTTCAAAAAGGGAACAGTTTACAGTTTAGCCCTTTTCCTCTAAAGTCCTTTCAGTTTCTTTCCCATTACCCTTCTCTCAGACATACGTATTTTAAAAAATTGAACTGCATGAGTCTCCTGGCCTTACCTGAGGCAGATATCTCCCTCTGCCTCTCTCCTGGCTGTAATCCTGTCTCCTGCTATGGCCTGCTGCCAGGAACACCAGGGGACAACCCCACTGGCTTCCTTCTTAGAAGAGTAAAAAAGGGAAACTTTGTGTGAAATGGGATGCTGTGTGCTAAACCTATGGCTTTTCAACACACTTCTACCATTTTAGGATAGATTAAACACTTTGCTTTCCCTGTATCCTGCAGCATGCTGGAGGCAAAAATTCTCCAAGTTCCCAGAAACACTTCTCCAAAGCACAGAGGATCACAGCAGCAATGGGCTATGAGGACTCAGTCTATTAGAGCCCTCAGTCAGAAGCAAAGCCTGATGTTAAAAGAGCCAAAGGGAATTTTGGGGGAGAATAAACATTGTAGTAAAAAATGAAACAAGCGTGTGCAAGGCTCTTGCAAGAAACAGCAATGATGTGAGCCACGTGCAAAGGCTACAGAGTGCATGCAATTGGTTTCTGTCCATTAGAAGTCTGCTTTAAATTCCCATTTAACAAGGACTGTAGCTTTGACTTGATTTTCTCTGATCGCAACATAACAGCATTATTATGAAAAATAACAAATTTGCATTTAGAAGACATCTGAAAGAATTATCTTCTCCAGTTGGCCTTGATGATAAATTCAGGCACGGAATACTTTCATACTCTCATTATCTGCTTCCTTAAACACTAGCATCGCCTGCAAAGCCCAATGTACCCTCCTTGGGATAACAGTGCACTTCAGGCTGCCCAGGGGAGAGCTGAAGGAGCATTCACACCTCCTTGAGAACAGCCCCCATCAGCAGCTGGGAAGGGAACAGGATTTCCTAATTAGGTCTGGAGCTGAAGACCAGCCTAGAGCTCAAGCAAGTCCATGGGGTTAGACAAGGTCACAGGAAGGGTCTCTGCCATGCAGGGAATTACAGCAGCACCTTCTGCTATTTCCCAAAGCACATGCACAAAGCAAATTCACATGTAAAATGAACAGAGTTCTCCTCAAGGCAAGGGCCTGTGCTTTTTATGGGTGTAGCCAGTATGCTTCTCTGACTCTCAATGTTTAAGCAGCAATTACTGGATAAAAGAGGATTCAAAAATCCTTGAAGTGTCACAAGGAGTTACACCAACCTGTTTGGTTTTCCCAGCCCTTACATTCATAAGCCAGTGCTTCTCTGAGTTTGCTCAGAAACTTCTCACCAAGCTGCAGACTCTATCCAGCTCTCTTTACCAAGCAGCACAAGGCAACTCTTGCCAGGTCTGGCCCCTGGCTAGTGCAGAAGCCAGCCCAGCCCAGCCCAGCCCAGCCCAGCCCAGCCCAGCTGAGCAGCTCAGGAGCAGGCTGGCTGCAAAGCCCCTCGGGCTGCCCTGATGGTCCATGGGCAGCCCCAAAGCCCAAACTTCCAAACAAAGCCCAAGCTTCCTGCTCTGCCAGCAGGAGGGCTTCTTACAAACAAACATGAAATGCAACATTTCAGAAGAAAACAGTTCTACATTTACAGAATTCCATTAAACCCACTGGCAAAGCTTCCACCAACTGCAGTGGGATGCCAGGATTTTACCCTTGATGTTTTAAACAAAAATACCAAAAAATATCCACATAAATAAGATGAAAAAGCCCCAACCATCAAACAAGATACCGAGAGGCCCTTTGGGGATCTTCACCTAGGGTCTATCAGACACCCACATACCATTGCAAAGTCCTTGGCAGGCCCAAGTGCTGTCCCACGCCTTTCCTCTTCAGCCATGTAAACACTATAGTGACATCTCCAGAGATAGGAAACCATCTCTCTCTTTCCCCAGGGATCCTGTGGACATCTGATTAAAGATGGTGCTGCTTTCTTGGGACTCTTCAGAGGGATGCAGGAGGTGCTGCTGAATGGACGGAGTGGAGCTGCCTATCACCCAGCCCAAGGGAGCACCGTGCCAGAGACAGCAAAGGAAGAGCCAGTTCCTGGAGAGCTTTTTCCAACTACAAGTCTAGACAGGAAGCTTGAAAGAAAAAGAGTTGCTTCATAGAGGTTCAGATTTGATTTTTTTCCTTTTCAATTAAAAGGATATCCCTTTAACATGATATCATATATTCTATATATGATAGGCAAAACAGAATGACTCAGACACATTAAAACTTGTGTTTTCCTTCTGTTTTTCCATGACACAAAAAAAGCTATTCATATGTTTTAAATATGAACAATATCACCTAAACAATATCTGGAAAATGACAGCAAATTTTCTATCCAAATGCTATGCTAAACTAGAATTAAAGGTATGTTAAAGTAATAATAAGATAATTTACTCATTATAAGTTAATTACAAATAGAAACATAAGCACCACATTTTCATTTCCTCCAAAACAGGCACTATTACCCATACGAAAGTAAAATTCAAGTGCAAATTGGAAATTAAAATATCAAGCATTGCTGCAGAAATGTAAAGGAAGGACACCAAAGGACCAACTATGGACTTAAACCTCCTCAGGTTATAAGTGGTTTATATGGCCCAAGACAGTACTTGAATGAGATGTTGTTTACATGGGAATCTCATTGCCTCGTGTTCTGATTTCTTTCCTCCTCCTTAGGTAAGAGATCTCTGGCACCACATCCAGGTCTGATAAAACACTATTCCTTAAAAACAAACAAATCAATAAATAAACAAACAAAGACACTAGCAAGAGAAAAAAAAATAATAATTGAGCAAAATGGTGGTGACAATGATTCCCACTATTTCAGTGACTAGTAAGTGGGTAAGAAGTTAAAAATGACATTTGGGAAAAAAGCCCACTTCATATACCAGTGTTCTGAGGAGTAGAGGGAGTGTCTAGATCAGAGTTTGAGGAAGCAGTAGACAAATTTCAATGTGTGGGATTCTCCAGTGGAACTAAAGGGCAGGCTGCAAAGCTGTAAATGGGGAAGAGGAACAATATACACAAACCAGAGGGTGAAAGGACATACCAGTGACACTACCAGGGCCTTCAAATGCCTCCACAGGTCAGGCTGATGTAAAAAATTTACTATTTATTTATGCAGATTAGCAGTGTAGTCCCCAGACATTTGCTCCCACCTTGACTTCAGCAGCGCATCCTGGTGTCCCTGCCCATGGCAGGGTTTGGACAAGATGATCTTCCACGGTCCCTTCCAACCCAAATCACTCCATGATTCTATGTTCCTGTCCTTAGCATCTGATCTACTTGCTCTACAGAAAACCCCCTGGAGTCAGCATTCATCCCAGAGACCTGCAAGGCCAGCCCAGGAGTGAAGAGCAAGGCCAGCTCCATGGGTGGCAGAGGTGGCTGGGATGACTTTGCCACAGCAGAAACCCACAAGGAGCAGGCTGCTGACCACCACTGAAACTCACTCTAGCTGTACTTGCAAAGCAGATGGAAGCTGAAGTGCTGCCTGCAAAGCCCTAGTGCTCTCTCAAGGCACTGGTATTATGTAGATAAGAAATGGAAAAGTGTGCTGTTTACTATAAACTCTGTTTCTTCGGGGACACTTTTTTTAGTCATGTCTTACTATCTAATTAATAATCACATTGAAGTTTCTGTTCTGAATCAAGGGCAAGGTACAAAGCAAGCAGCTGCAATGTAGATCTCTGAAACGGGAAGCTAAGAATTTTTTTTTCATATTTCAGAAGTGAGGCTCTTTTATCAACATTGGCAGCAAAAGTTTGCATTTCTTATTTTGTAGTACTAGAAGAGCAAGAGTAACACTGGACTAACCAGATGAAGAAAAAAAATATCTGGCATCAGAAAATGTAATTCACAATTTGTGTGGGGATGTTATAAAATATCCAGAAAAAAATTGCTTCCAATAACCTTAAATATATTTCATCATTGGCACAGGCAGATATAAAGCCTCAAAAATCAGTACTTGGTGCTTTATTTTGTGAGGCAAGCAAAATACCAGTCAAAACTTGCTGTTTATAAGAGTTACAATAGTAAAATATTTCTCCATTTAAAATATTCTTCAGACACTAAGTCATTTATAGGAATATTGTAATAAGACTTACACAATTTGACTGACAAGGAGGTAGAAGGTTTTCTAGTAGAGTTTCTTGCTCTTAGTGCAGCATTACTGGAAGCTAAGTGAAAAACAACTCCATTGTAAAAATTTATTTGAACATAACAAAAGGAATGTTCCTGGAAGAAAATCATTACAGTGCAGATGGTGACCTGCTTGTAAAATATGTGATTAGCTAAGGCAAAATTTAGAATAACACTACTTGCTTCTTTCCTTTGAGAGAAAACCATGGGCTTTGAAGACTTTGCTAAAAGAGGCTGGAGCATTTCAGTACCATTCTGGTAAAATGAATTCTTTAATAAGCTTATGATGCCTAAACTCTTTCTCCAATGAAACAGGTCATTCTTAGGATGGACAGAGTAGGAGGAAGCTAATTTACAAGCTGACCCCAAGGCAGGCTATCCAGCATCCCAGAAGGCAGGGTAGCAAGTGTAGAAGGAGGGCAAGGATGGAGCAACTCCTCTGGAAGAGGGAATGTCTTTGATGTTTGCAGCTTCCCTTATCTGTTTTTATCTTCTTTTCGTTACTACTGCTGCCTGTCATTATATATTATTTCCTTATTGAATATTTTGCTTTGTGGTTTAGTAAACACAGATGCAGTCAGCAATACTTACTCAGTTTAGCCTGACATAAATGTTTAAGGAGGCTCACTGCTGGGCCACATATATGTTGCAATATTTAAATTTATAATGTGAACCCCAGTTTATGGGAGAAAGGATGAAGAGGATAAAAAATTAGTAAAAAAAGCAGAAAAACAAGACAGGTAAGTTGATTCACTTTGAACTCAATTGTTTCTGCTACTTTGAAGGTTTCTTGGTCCTTCTGGCTATTGCAACCCAACAGCTTCCACCACAGCAGGTGGCTCATGCTATGTGAGTTTATGCAAAGATCAAGGGCTTGAGGGATTGAGCGTCTCCTGAGTAATTCCAGATTTGCTGGGGTAACTTCAGCTACACTGAGAGATGAGAATTTGATCCTCTGTACTTAAAGAGATTAGTTTTACGAAGGAGTTATGCAATTCAGAAAAATGAAGGCTGTGGTCCCACATTCTTCTTCTCCTGTTTTACTGTATTTAGCCAGCCTGTCATACCGTGGTTGTATGTGATAAACAACTGAAATGTTCAAGTCTACCCAGGGCATTCTACTGTGCAAGGGCATGCATGGGCAATTGCTGCTTCCATATATGATGCAGTGTTTTCAAACACTGTGACACCAGTGCCAAAAGTCAGCACACTGACAAGAAATGCACCAGCACCTAAATTAAGTAATTAAAATGTTCTGTATTGCAAAAATCCCATCAATCTTAAAATGTAAGGCTGCCTTCACAGCTGTTTGCGCCTGATGAATTCCCATAATCTCTTAAATAGGCTTTCACATATCTTTGCTTGACAGAGTCAGGGCATTAAGTTTCTATCATTCCAGAAACACCGAGATTTTTTCCTCAGTCTTTTCAACAGTGGATGATACATGTTTGCTGCATATCATCACCATCTTTCTGAGCATTACTGAAGTATGCTACAAAACCCCAGAGTTACTTTCTTACAAATGTATTTTTGTTTCACTGATCTCTGTAAAAAAAGAAAAAAGAGAGAAAAATAAAAAGAAGAGCAAGAAACTTTACTAGAGCTCATCCCTGACCTTTTCCACAAAGAGGATGTTCCCCCTTTGCTTACAAGAGATGACACCTCCTTCACCTGAAGACGGATGGGATTCTTGGTGAATGCATGACATTATAGAAGGGGAAAATAGAGCTACAATAGGACACCACTTCCTGCAACTTAACGCTTTTGAGCCAACTTTCGTCGAACAGGAGACTTAAATATGGAGGTGGTCATCCACAGAACAGACCCAGAGACCCCATGGAGCAGGTAAAACAGGCAGCTGGCAGGGATCACCTGTGGTGCCACCCATCTGGGACGTGGCAGCAGAGCAGCACAGACTGGTATTGGGCATCTCCTTTGTCCCATGTGGCCCTCTTGCTCCCCATCAGAGCCCTGACCTCCCTGCTGGCAGCCACAAGGGAGAGGCTGTCCCTCTCCATGAACCCAGAACACAAACCCCACAGACTCACAGCCCCAGCTCCTTGCTGGAGTTCTGCCACAATTGACCTGATGGTAATGAAGTGAGGACTTGCAACAAAATGGAACTGGAAACAACGAAGTTTTATGCCCTGGAACAAGTTATTAATTGTAGGCAACCCATGTTGTAAGCATAGTAACTTGAGACCAGATAGACATTAACAATCTGATCCAGTGCCGTGCCCTGAATCTGAGGCTAATCATGAAAATATTTCTCTCACACCCACTCACTACAACAACAAACACAGCCAAGTGTAATAAATTACCCTTTTTTTGTTGATCTGCCTATGTCCAGAGTTTGCTGTCTTTCTGTTAAGATCATTCCAACAAGAACAGCAGAAACACTTCTCCAGCTGATGCATTATCAGTAATTGCACTTCTTGAGAGATATTTTGCCTGGTTTTACCACCCAAGAAGACATTAATAGATAAATAGAAACAGTGAAGAGAAGAAAAAAGATCAATACCTTAAAAATTGAGCACAACCAGGTCTTTAAAGTAAACATATGTACTCCAGCCTCCCACTGGTAATACACAATTTTCTGGAAAGGTTACACACTTTACATGAAAGGGTCAGTCTTAATGTGTGCCAGCTCAATGTTCCAGCACAGCTCCTCTGTGGTGCCAGGCCCCAGGCAGCTCTCCAGGCTCACAGAGGAGTTGTGCCTGACCTCCTGCCTCTGTCTCCTCCCTGGCCTGCTCTGACCACGCTTTGTCTCATCCATGGGCACCCACACGTGCTCAGGCCCAAGGCAGTGAGGTCAGTCAGCATCCTGGAGCACAGGTTCACCGAGCCCTGCTTTACTCACTGCTGCTCTCATGGCCTTTGCCATGATGGTCCAGCTAATAAGAGTTTTCTCCTCTCAAAATCAGTACCTGGCTATTTTCCTTGTCACCTCTCCTCTTGAGAAGATGATTTTGTGATTATAACAATTCAATAAATCAACCAAAGGTCTTCAAAAGCATTTGTCAGAGCTCCTCCCAGCCTGGATAAATGTTATTTAACAACTTCATTTTACAGAGGTTTTCCCTTTGAATTTAATGCTTAAAGAAATCATCCATTTTGGATGGATGTAACAGTTCAAGTAACAAAATCAGGATTATTGGGGAAATGTGCTACAGTGAAAAATGCTTGGGGGTATGAATTGCATTATGAAGGTTAATCATCTACCACTTAGCACAAGCAGCTCTTTTATAGCATTAAACTGACTGTAGTAACATAAAATGCAGTGTTGGAATGTAGCAAATGCACCAAAATACCACAAAAGAACATTTTCATATCCATGAATACATATTTTCCATCCCAAATGAAACTATTGCTTCCTTGAAAGAAACAGATGTTATGGCAAAGCTGGTTTCTCTTTTAGACTGATGGTTTTTGTCAATTTAAAATTTTTCAGCTAGTATTCAAGGATATGATTTTGATTAGTCACTGCTTTACCATGGAAATAGAAGGGAAAATGAAATCTCCCCAAGATGATGAATTTTAATCACAGTAGGGAAAACCAATATTTTGTGCTGCTTCTGTAGAAGCAGTGACACAATTATGAGAAAATAATCTGAGGTAGACTGGCAGCTGAATTTCACAGCACCACTGAAAGCAAAACTTTTATGGTTTAAAATATAACATTGCTCAGTACTCTACTTTGAACTAAATTGATACAGCAAGACAATTCAAAAATTCTTAATGTTTTCATTTTATTTTATTTCCCCTTTGAAATTCCTAACTATTCAGGATTGAGTAGTAACACAGCAGTCAGGAAGTATGCCTGAAATATTATGAAAGCAATATTATTTTTCCATTTGTCACTTGCAAGAAAGTGAGATTCTACACTAAGATCACCACTATTTTTTCTGAGCTTCTGTTTGTGAAAACATCTGTCCCACACACAGAGGTGCAGCACACAGTCTTTCCACGCCAAGCAGATGCAAAAACACAGAGGTTTATCACTGGAGTCTTAAAAGTGCACAGTTGCCTGCCTGACCCTGCATGCTAAGTATAATGAATAACATTAATTTTAACCATCCATTTTCTGAAATTTGCTAGTGATGATCTATATTTCACTATGGACCCTTTCATTCCTGGTCTAGTCATAGCAAAGACCATGAAAAGACACCCAGGAAGGGGCTTTGATCATGGGTGGTTCCATGCTCCATTATCTTCACCCTGCCCACTGCTGGATAAGGCAGCAAGAGAAATTTGATCCAGGCCAGGAACAGATACACAATTACATTTTTGTTGAATAAGCCAAATCACTACACTGTTATGCAGGCTGCAGAAGACCAAAACAACATCTGACACAGAGAAATCTTCCTGGCATAAGGTTAACTCCTAAATATTGAAAGAGCAGAAGAAGTCAACATTGGATGACTGCTTTGCTCCACATGGCCACAACATTTCTGATCTGATAACTAGGACCAAAAAGTTAGATGGATTTGTGACATGCCCTGCACTCAGTATGAGGGAAAAAAACCTTGCAACAGCCACTCAGTTTGTAAGAAAAGAAATGGTTAACAAAGGAATAATCTTGCCTTCAGAAAAGTTACTAAGGTGTTCAATATACTGCCTGTGCTTTCTGTAACCAGTCCAGACTATATTTCATAAAAATCTTATGAAACTAGAACTGCTCAGTCAGAAAAGAAACAGAAACCTGAATTTTAGAAATACAGAATCAAGGAAAGGAAGATTTAACCAACAAGTGGGGAGGGATGGAGAGGACCTGCCATTCACCCTCCTTGTGTGCTCAGCCAGGTCTGTGGGAGACAAAGCAGTGTCCTGTACCTCTGCTTCTCCTACAATGAAAAATATTTCAGACTGATCTCTCTTTTCAGTAAGTCTGAGTGGAGCTTAATGCTCTTTAGCACAACTATTAACATGTTAGTAAGTTCTCGAACAGCATATTTATATAGGACATTTCAGATAGGAATTACCATTCTCTGGAGCAGCCTAAGATCATTGTTAAAGTTCAGTTCTTGTCAGTCATCCTCCATACACCAACACTAACAGAACTAAAAATAGCAACACAAATTTGGAGAAGGATATTCTCCAATGTAAACAGTTTGTAAATTAAGGGAGGTTTTTAGATCGGGTATATACCACCAGGAGAGCCAGTTAATTATGGCACAAAGTAAATTGTCCATGAAAACAAAATAAAACCTTCCATATTTTCTCAGACTGCTAGAAAGAAAAATTACTGAAATTATTCTTTTTTTCTGACTCTGTTTAAAGTGTCACTGGACTGAACTCTGGATAACACCCAGGAATCTGGAGCCTCCTCTTTAACTAAATGTGTATCTTCTAGAATGGAGCTGGAATTAGCACACAGCTTCATCTTTCAGATAACCTGCCTTTAAGATACAAGCAATATATTACAAAATTCTCAAGAATTACTCCTCACCTGCTAGAAGAAAAAAAAGAAAAGCCTGTAGTAATAATAGCTGATAGCTGAAACACACAGAACATACAGATTTTTATCTGCAGTATGATCAGTCCAAACTACAAATCCCAAGATTGTCTTCTAATAAACACCCCACCTTGCTCTAACTTCCCTAGGGGCATATCCATGTTACTCCTAAGACACATGCAGAGTAGCATGTGGTGGAACAGAAGAAACATCTGGTTTGTGGTTCTCGCCTATACCCTATTTGACAGTCGTGGGTTTAATAAAAGCTGGTTGGCTTAGGTTAAATTACTGGTGCAAAACCAAGCAGACATAGCTGGGCAAGTGCACATGTCCTCACGGGCAGGGATCCCAGGGCATGGTGTGTGCGTGTGTGTGTGCTGGAAATGTCTGTGTGTGGGACATGGGAACACTCTCTGTTCTCCCTGCTGCCTAAGGAGAGATCCACGGTAAAAGAGAGCAGTCACTGAACCACAGGGAGAAACAAGGCCAGGCAAAGGAAAAGATAATGAAGAAAAAAAGAAGGGAAATTGGGATACAGAATAAAGGGAGGAAATGAAAAACTGACGGTGCGCATAGCAGAAGGATAAATCTGTGGCTAACGTACAGGACAAAGAGTCCTTGCCAAGCACCATGTGCAACCACAGTCACATCTTCCCTTATTATTTCAGTTAACGCATCTGCCAAGAGAGGGAAATACTGAGCTAATGCAGGTAGGAAAGGAAGACTGCAGAAAATCCTGCAAGCTAACTTGCTGTTAGCACAAAATGAACTGAAGGTGTCCCAACCTTTTTGGTTCAAAAGCTAAATAAAGCCTATTATTTTGAAGAGGTCAGAGCTACAATGAACACCTGCTGACAAGACTTCTGCCTTATTTTAATCTGCACCCCAAAATCACCTGGGAGGGGCTAGCCATGGGGAGGCAGGGGCGCCACTGCTGCTCGGGAGGGACCTCAGGTCATGGGCTGGTGGGGACAATTGAAAGCAGTCCCCAGCGTGTCCATTCTCAATGGGACCAGCAGCTATTCCTAGCTGCCCACACTCAGCTTTTCCTTCCCTTCTTCTGCCACCAGCAACTCAGGGGGGTGGAACTCAAAGCAATCACCTGCAAAAATCTCCCCTTGGCTACTTCCATAGAGATGCAAGAGTTTGAGGAGGCCAGACCCCCTTCTCCCTCTGTTCCAGCAGTACAGCAGAGGAGCAGCTGAGCTGGGCAGGGTACAGACTGCTGGGCCCCCAGCTCACACTGTGGCTACAGCTGCAAGCCCAGCAGCAGCCACTCCACAAGTGCCAACACCCTGCTTTGTATCTTCCCAGGAAGGACTCCCCCAGTGCAGTTTGGGAATCTCATTTTGTACACAATGTACACAAATCCAAAACAAAGACATCCAAAGGTGCCAAAAGTGGCAACCACCCAGCTCTAAGTAAAGGAAGCCCCAGGTAACCCAATAACATTTGCTCTCTTCCACTGGAATCCCAAAAATAGTAGTCCAGAAACTACTTCAGGCCTCTTCAGAGCAGCTGTGGATCTGAAAGCTGTCTTTTACTTTTCCACAGTATCACTGCTGACCTAGCCAGCAACCCGGTCTCCTAATTTGGTAGCAATCCTCTGGCTTCTCCTGCTGTGGGCTGTGTGTTTGCTTGCAGACCAAGGAAACTGCTGCCAGGCAAGGATCTGTTTCAGCACAGCAAAGGGCAGTGGAGGTGAATTTCTAGGATGATGAAACCTGCACCCCAGATATCTTGGACCCACGTGCAGTAAAAGAGTGAGGAAGCATGAGGAAAGAATGAGTGGTTTGGTATTGCCCAGGCCACAAAGAAGACCCTTAATAAAGAAATTACAGCATTGATACCTAATTTTGCCTCACAAAACATAGTTCTTTAACATTGTGGGGGCAGACACATCCTCCTCCATCTCCCCAGTTCACCCCTTGGTTCAGGGAAGCCCCTGTCTCTCAGGCACACATGCTCATCAGCAAGTTACGGGGCTTACGTGTCAGCCAGACTAAAAAAAGGCTGCTCTAGAAAACACCCAAAATTTTCAGCCAGGTTGTTACAGTACTGAATAGGGTAGAGAAAGACCCTGAACCTGGCTCCTCATAGCCAGATGATGGATTGGGAGAGATCCATCACTACTAATTCATAGGGTTTTTTTTTCCTTCATATATGTATTTGCCAGTAGGAATCCAACCCTAGATCCAAAAAAAATTACACAATATAGAAATTTTCTGCTTGTATAATTAGAAATTTCTGATACAAAGCATATTTTAAAAAATTTGCAACCATCTCTACAAAAGTTTCTCATTTGTAATCACAAACCCACCATGTGCTCCGTAAATGCGCAATAGCTTCAGGGTGAGAGCAAATTTTATTTAGTGTGTTTCTCCTGTAAAAACCACACACAAACACAAAGGCAGAAGGGAGTTCTCCCTGTATTTCAGCTGCGAGGACCCTCCATCCAAGTACTGAGAAGTAACTGCAGAGAGTCCTGTTTCCCCCATGGGATGGAAACACATAAATTCCACATAATTCAAGGTGAGCCAAAGAGAAAAACTGCCCAGGCGGGATAAAAAATTCCAGCTGCACGCTGACCGCAATAGAAATCAAGACAACTGTTCAAAGAGCTGTGCCAGGCATCCAGATGCTGCTCTGGCATCAGATCTTCCACAGCCTGATAGCAGCTGGTTCCAGGGATAGCAGCCAAAGCCTGCACATAAATCAGAGAAAAGGAGAGAGAGAGGAAGAACTGACAGCTCACCACCTGATCAGCACCATTCCTGCTATATGGGCATATGCATGTTAGTTACTAATCATTTTATATTAAAAAGCCAAGATTGATACCAGGGCCTATGACCTTGGAATGAATAGGACTGACATCTGCAAAAACTTCACTGCTCATGTAGGCAGGGCCACAGACAACTCTTTAGGATACCTGAATGAAAAAGAAAAACTGCTTGAGAGCATGGAGCCAGAGCCTTCCCTCAAGTTTCACAACTTCTGCAGAGTGCTCTGTCTTAAAATGTTCACTTCTTTGATTACTGGAGCAGTTGGGGGTTTTCAAATATTCTATCCATCTGTACCTGTCCCCCTTCCTCTAAACTGCTGCCTGCCTTCTGCTGCTGACACTCTCCTTCAGCTTCATGGCACATGGTTTGGGCACTGCACCAAGGAACTGCCTCAAACTGAAAGGCTGTTGTGTGTCAAGAAATGGGAGGTAACTTGAAATGCCCCTATAATTAACTGTCCCCAGGTTGAGCTTCCCAGGCAGTTTCATGTAACTTGTGGCTCAGAAAACACATATTGCCTATACTCCTTCCACTCCCAGCAAGTTGAGACTGATAAAACAAGTCACCAAAGTGCAGGAGCCTAAGCTTCCCCTCCACTCTGCTCTGCCTCCCTATTTTTCTCTGGTGAGATCCGAGCTGGATTCTGTGCCCAGCTCTGGGGGCCCCAGCACAAGACTGACATGGTCCTGTTGGAGTGGGTCCACAAGGCTGGAGCCCCTCTCCTACGCAGGCAGGCTAAGAGAGCTGGGTTTGCTCAGCCTGGAGAAGAGAAGGTTTCAGGAAGACATAGCACCTTCCAGTACCTGAAGGGAGCTACAAGACAACTGGGGAGGGACTCTTCCCATGGGCATGTAGTAAAAATTTTAAAAAAGAAAGAGGGAGAGTTGAAACTGGACATAGAGGAATAACTTTTTATGATGAGTGGGATGAGACACTGAAACAGGTTGCACTGAGGTGCTGGTGTAGGTGCTGCAATCCCTGGCAGCCTTGAATCAAGGCCAGGCTGGATGGGGCTTTTAGAAACCTGGTCTAGTGCCCATGGGATCTTTAAGAGACCTTCAACCCAAATCATTCTTTGGTCCTGTGATTCCAAGTAACATGTGGAATTGGCAAATAGAAGTAGCGACTGGCAGAGAGTAACTCAAAGGATCTGAGTTAGGTGTCTGCTTCTGGGCACATTTCAAGTAGCCAGAGTTCAGTCATTGTTGTGACGTGGTAGAAAAAAAACTGTTGTGGTTTACATACAGATGGTGACAATTAACTAGGGCACTATATTCAAGTTACATAGGACAGAATGAATTAAGCTGGATCATCACCAGGAGGAAAAAAATATCCTCTGACATGAAAAGGTTACAGAGGGAAAGCTTCCAGGATGGACAGAGTTGGAGTGCAGCTCAGCCAGAGGATCCCGTTCCCAGGCCTTTGCTAACAGCAGCAGTAAATCTAATTCTCATGAGAGAGATAAGCTTGTGCTTAATGAGGGATGTGGCCTGTATTAGCTTCACGATGCATGTTCCTCTCTTTTGCATGGAGAAAGGGACACAACAAATACATTGCTCCTGGTAATGCCCCTAGTTACCAAATGACCCAAAAAGAAAAACTGACTCAAATGACCCAAAAAAATATGGCCATTGTTATTTTTCAGTAACTCTCAGTAATATTTCTACTAATGTCTTCATTACAATTCAGGTCCTGAGATCCTTCACCCAAGCAGAACAGCCCAGAGGTGCAGCCTGGCCCAGTGTCAGGTCCCCAGTCCCTGGAGCCACCCAGGGAGGAGAAGAGGGGCACAGCGAGCTCAGCCATACAGCACACTCCTGTCCACCCCACCTCCAACACCAGACAGGAGGACCTGGCCCTATGTACCTGTCTGGGGGTGCTATTTTGGAACAGATAAGACTCAATGTCCCTTTGCACATAGAAAACATTAGGTGTAAGCTTCCAAAGTCCATCTTCTGGGTGAGTTTCACCGAAAACAACTTCAGCTTGAGGGCCCTGAAGCTACGCCCAGGCAAGCCAAAACACAGGAGGCAGGGATGGACCAGACAACTGCTTCAAAAATTGTTTCTGGTTGCTCTTTGTTCCTTCTCTATAACTTCTAACCTTTTTTTTTCTTTTTTGACAGCCACTGAACTGTGTCTACAAAATTAGCTGCTATGAACCTAAGATCTTATTCCTAAGGCCCATCAAATTGCTTAGACCCACTGTCAGCAGTGAAAAATTAGATATAAGAAACCTGAACCACGCCCAGCTTTTTCTACATTCTTTTAAGGATCAGATCACAATTACAGTCAAATATATCCCATCCCCAAAACCACAATTAATCCCTCCACCAAATTTTCTCTCAACATTCCTGATCGTCAGTGAGCTTCAAATGAACTACTTATTTTGACTAAGTATCTCAGAGGAAGATGTTATTTTCTTCCACTTTGCAGAATAAAAATGTTATGCTTGGAGGCACTGGGCAAGACAGTGTGCTGAAAAGCAGGAAGAGTAACTGCACTCTCACAAACAAGGTCATCACATGAGTAAGTCTGGCTGCTGGCATCTCTGCAGGACTGAAAGGAAGCCCTCTACATCACCAGAGAAGTTTCTTAAGCTCCAATTGCACCAAGCTAAATAATCCAGTCTTGGAAAAAGAGGATCCTCAAGGCAGAGGCAACATGTGTGTTTCATCACAGCTGCAAGGGGTCCCTGGAGCAAAGGGCCAAGGTATGCCAGTGATCCCAGTTGCACAACACGGAAGAGGCCCCGCTAGAGATGACAAAAATCATGTCTCACCAAACTTTGTGGGTCTTGCCTGCGTGCTTCAAGTGCATTTGTTTTCTTTCTTGAGCAAACCTGATCCTTATAAAAGTCATTATAAATCAACCCCAGCCTAGAATGCTGTTCTGCTAAAAATACAAGCTCTTATGCCTGGTTCCTCTTGGTTCCTCTTAGCACACTGCTGCTGGAGATGCAGTGACAGCGCTAACTGGGCTGCACCAGGGGGGCTGAGCAAAGGCTGGGAATGAGCAAACAGGTGAGAGAGGGGACAGAAATTCCTGACTTTGGGGTCATCCTAGTTGGAACATCTCCTGCCTCAGGCCCATGGGCTCTGGAAGTGGTGACCTCACAACAGACAAACTGCACTGGAGATGAAGATGTGGTCCTCAAGGGAAGCAGCCAGTAATCCCACCTAGTCAAGCATCTCCTGGAGCCTGTCTACCTTTGGTAAGAATTCACCACACCTAAACTGCTCTAGAAATCATCAGTTCCTTCAATCAATAAGATTGTTCTAATAAATTTACATTTATATTTTGAATTCATTCTAGTCTTTAACAAGAATTTAAAATTCTTGAAGGTATTGCTCTGCATATGTACAGTAATTTATGTGGGTTATACATGATAGAGAAGTTTCTTAGAATAGTTTTCCCTTCATTTATCATGTCCTGAATAACTCATTTGCTGGCCCTTGCCCAAAAATAACAGAACTATTCCCATGTTAGTGCTGATAAAGCTTTCCTTCAAATAATCCTGAATTTTCTTTCCTATCTGATATTATATACACAAGAAAAAAAAAACATGGACAGATACATTAAAATGTACTAAATTAAAGAATTACAACAAAACAGAAAATAGGTTTACTGCAACTTTATATACTGAAAACAAAATGTGGTCACATCAAGGCAAAGTCCAGAGCAAGAAGTCAGCCAACTCAGCATGAAATTAAACAAATATGCAAGGAAGAAGGTCTACAAGAAGGTCCAGATTTCATCCAAGGATGCAAGTTCAAAGGGAAGGCAAGGTGACACCTCAGGGCACATAAACCTTCTTACATGCATGGAGAGTAGGAACTGGTTGTCAACAGAGGTAATAAAAAGCAGCTTGCAATATCCTACAGAACAAATTGGCTGTTGGTGGGAGCTTGCTGAAGCAAGTGTTCAGGGACTGCAAGAGATTGATATCTCTGTCTCTAATCTGCAGACTCCAGGATTTTGATTTTCATTTTGCTGTCTCACCTTTGGTTGGGATCTAAAAGGAGATAGAGAAAAATGGGAAAACATTAATCCACTCAATTTCCCTGTTCAGTAAGACCATCCTGGAAGATTACCTGCAGCCCACTTTCAATACAAAAATCAAAGGATTGTGCAGAAAGGGCTGAGAGGAGTAACTGAAATAATCCAATAACTGGATTCAAACATTGGACCCAGATCTCAAATCTAATGCCCAGCCCAAAAAAAAAGGAAGAAAATAAAAAAGAGCAAAGCAAGGGCAATAAGGACAACCAATGTCATATAATGCCAGAATATTCCAGGCATAGCCTAGTTACTTATGAATTTACATAGTTTTGACTAAATGCCCAACTACCATGTAAAAATGATGATGAGAACTCTAATGCAACTTTGTTCACTATAGCATAAATGCCAAACAAAGGTACAATATTCCACATATACTCTTTCTATGATTTTGTTAGGTATTTATTTTAGAATGGAGTCAGCCAAAACAAACAGCTGCCAAGAATCTCTGCCAGTATATGAGCAATCTGCTTCTAATATTTACCATGTTGTGGGCTTGCCTTTAGAGAAAATGAAAAAAAGAAAAAAAGTCCAGTGTTTGGATACAAGAAGTCACATGCAAAATGCTACATGTCACCTCTTGCTGCATCATCCCCTATGCTGTACAGGTAAATTCCTCTTCCTTGAGGAACATCTGCATCCCTTTCAGAGGATGAGAGACCAGGCCAATGTTTCCATCAGACAGCAATGGCACTCATCCCAGGACAAGCAGGTGGTTTTTTTCAGTCTGCAGCATTTCATGACTGCACTGTTCCCTACCACTGCTTATCTTCCAGCTGCAAGTGATAGCGTTTCAAATTTTGAACCAAATAAATCAGAATTAAGATATTACCTGATCCTCTATATTTTTAGAACTAGGTCAATAGTTATTTTTTTTCCTGGAGCCAAAGAAGCTTGAGCAAGACAAATTGTGTCAATCAGTACAAAATGTATTCATTAGTTTTGCATGTGTATTGGCTTAGATGTCTGGTCCAGCTTCACCATTTCTGTACTCAAATGAAATACATTACAATGAAGCAGACAACCTTATTAGATTTTGACCTTCATTACTAACGCTGTCTGGTTAATCTGCTGTATCAGAAATGTAAGTTACATGTGTGCTCAAAGGTGTGCATATAAGCATTTATGCATTTCTAACCCATAAAATCAAATTTCTGCTTTTGCATGTTAATTGTGTCAGAAAAAGAAACCACAATGGGACTTTGCATTTACCTGATAAAGTTGGACTCTATTATAAAAAGCATGCAGTGCCCTTTCCCCTTCTACACAGTACAATCATGCAAGGAGAGTTTCTTTAACAGTTCCCAGCCCTATCCTGTCAACACTTAGCCTGAAAAACCTGTTGGTCACAGTATTTTCTCCATTCTTGTGGAGATTTTGTTCTCATTGTGTCCTGCTTTCCTAATGATCTTCCTTTAACCACTCATGTTTTTAACACATCATCTTCCCATCCCAAGGAGTACCTATTCTGCCTTAAAGTTAAGCCTCTATGCCAGTCAAAGGACAGAATTTTGGGGAGCAGGAGGCTTTCAGGCTTTTGGCTATTTTTATAATGCCCTTCTTAGCTTCACTATGAATAAGTTATATCAAACATTTAGTTAGGTCATCCAGTCCACAATTCATCTTCTATGCCACACAAAAAGGCTAAGGGGAAAAAAGGGATCAAATTTTCAAACAGGTTATGTATGTGACATCTGGAGCCAGTGTATCTAACAAATATTAGTGGAACTGTTCATTTGCATTTAATTTTGTAAATTATTCATAAACTTATGAAAAAAAATATCACAAACTGATTTATTCCAACTACAAGATGATGGGGTAGATATAGGAACAGCTGGCCTCAAAAGATGTCAACCTGAATCATCATGTTCCATTCTTGCCTTAATCTCTAATATGTTATTTTGGATACAGCAGAAATTAATCTGTAGAGCACACAGGGAAATTTTCTTTATGTGTCTGCATTTGAAAAAAAGGAAAACACTAAAGCAGAAATATATACTGTTGTCTATTGCAAAACACACATTTCAGTCTTCCAAACTCTCAGTGCAGAAAGGTCTCAGATCGGATGGGAACTGGCATAACTCTTCTAATTTGTAAAGCAGTTTATTTAACATTTAAAGATTTGATGTCTCCTCTGTGATTTTTCTGTCATGTTCACACGCATTATTGCCCTTCTATAAAAATAACTTTATTTATTTTTAAAATATAAACCCGTATGATGAACAAAAATAACAGTGTCTCAGCTGAATTTCCTGCCACCCCAATTCCAATGCCGAAAGATGTGGAGGAACAAATCAGTAACAATTGGATTTGTGCTCAGATTTCACAAACATGATGAGGAAATGGAGACTGTATTTCATCAACCTAACTGCTCTCATCTAACATAAATATTAAACATTTTTCCTGGCATCCATCATGAAATAATCACTATAGGGTTTCTCGATCATGTATTCAATTAATCAAAGAAATCTCAACTTCAGTTAAATTCACCTTGCACTACAGAAAGTCAAAAGTTGTTTTGGTGTAGCTACAGAGTTTTTAGTCCAGTAAGGACATCTCTGGCACTGGGATTATCCTCTGCATGCAACTTTCCTCTTCCTGATTTGTGAACAATATCCTGGGAGGCAGCCTAGTAGGGACCTGGACCTCTTTTGCTTTGTCGTATGTACTGAAATGGCAGTAAAAAAAACCATTCAAGAGTTTTTAGAAAAGAAGAACAAAGACTGAACACTGTGAAAATGAGGGCAAACTACAAAAATTTCAGTTCACAATCAATAAATAAACTCCCTGTTTTAAATCAGCTGGTTCTGCAGCATAAACTTAACTTGATAACAAAGGTCAGCAGATACTACTGGGAACAGATGAGTCAGGAATAAGGTAAGGAAATGCTACTGTCATTTTTAGAGCTCCTTTATATAAATCCACCATCAGACACATATAAAGCACAATTAAGGAGGAAAACAAATCTGCAAGTATCACATTTCTAGAATTTTTAAATTCAATTAATTACTATAAACTTGAACTGCATGACTATTTGCTCAAAGCACTATAAAAGAGCCTTAGGTGTCTTCAACTCCAAATGAAACTACTGAACCTCAGAAAGAAAAGAGGAGGGAAAAAAAAGAGATAAACACTTCTGGCATAATATTCTGTTCAGAAGCTAGCAAAGTTCAAAACCTTAGTGGACTCTGGTAAGTACCCTGTAACAACTTGGCATATTTGGGGCTCCATGAGAAGACTGCTTAAGTTAGAAATTCAGACAGAACTTCACAAATACCTTCTCTGGACATCCAGCCTGGGGTGTGGGAGTTGTCTTTTAAAGCTGGTAAAGTGCTCCATAGGCCATTGATTTTCACAATTATTTTGGACTAAATATGTGTCAGTAACAGACAGAAAGATTCTTCCAGCTATTATGAATAGCAATTAAACAGCAAAGCAGCAGAGATCCAAGAACCATTTTCTTGATTCCTTTATTGACTATGTGTAGAAGAGAGACAAAAAACCAGTCATGCTGGGCTATGAGACAAATAGCATCTTAATATCAACTGTAAATGTCTGGGTTTATTTAGTACCCAGAAATGTGATGAATCCCCAATAGATAGATATATTAAATGCTGCAGGAATTCAGATTAATTCCTGCATGAATATCCTTCAGCAGTGTCACTCTTTATCCTTTCTTTGCTGGCTGTTGAGGTTGCAAATACTTGGAGCAGGGAGAGAAAATAAATCCCAATGTCTTCTGATCTGGAAGGATATGAAACAGAGCACTAAACAAGCTCAGAGAGTTGCCACCTCCTCTGCCTCACAAAGTCTCAGGAAACATTAGCCTATAGCATCTGACAGCACATTCAGAACTTGATATATATATATATAGATAGATAGATAGATAGATAGCAGGAGATTAAGATTATTTACATTACAGTTTTCACACTGAATTTCCTTGACTGAAGTATTACATTAGTTAGAAACCATGACTATTTACATACACACAAAATCCAGCTGTTTTATTTGGAAAGCCATTTCTAAAACAGTTAGTGTGAGCACAGTTCTACAGAGAACATTCTTCACCTCTCCTGAAGTTTAGTTTTAAAAAGTTATCATAGTAAAAGTTGTTGGGGCTTTTTTAAAGGAAGAACTGGTGTAGTCTTTAAAATGGCTTATTTATTAATAAAACATTTGTGTGCATGGTGACATTTTTTAACTGTCTTGCTTAAGACCCCATCCTTTGTAACACTATGAGATTCTTACCATTCAGGCTAAAGCTACTGAAGCAAAAAGGTGAAGTAGTATTTCATGAGCAATTACTTTCTGTAGAGCCCTGAAAACTGGATATTTTAACATCAGGTTATATTTCACAAGAGTTGACCAAATGCAAAAAACGTAGAACGTAAAACAAGCCACATCAGGACTATTTACAAGGCTAAGCTGAACATTTGAGACAGAACTTTTACAGGAACATGGAAGATGAAACATTTGCTTAATTTTGACTACTACAATACAATACAATAATGATTTCCAAAAATGCTCTGGAGGTGTTAGTGCCTTTAAGACACCTGTTAAGAGTTTAAACAAGCCCATACAAAACAGCAGTACTTGCACAACGCACACACTGCCATTATGGTCAAAAGGCTTTAAACAGAACAGTCCAAAATCATGTCACTGCCCATGACTTGCAAAACCACCAAGGAAAAATGATGTTTATCACAAGTGAATGTCAACAAAAGCCTTCCAGGAAGCTCAGCTGTCACGTGTTTTCTGTAAGTCATTACCGTTCGGGGAAGGTTTCTATTAATCTGGAGTGAGATCCAGCCAGGAGAACTTCCAGCCTGCAGTGGGCAGCAGCCAGACAAAGCCACACGTAACCTCTGCAGCCCCAAGGGCTGGTGCCAGTTCTCGACACAGCCCTCATCTGACAGGGAATGCTGCAAATACTGCAGGGATGACTGCTTGGTCCTGCAGGAGCCATGGGAGGTTAGGATACAACAGCATCAGCCATTTTTTACTGACAATGCCCTGCCTCCCCATTGCCATAACAAAGGTAACTCATTGGGCTGCCTTTTCTGTCCACGTGCCTGCGAGGCTGAGCTGTTTCATTCGTGACATCTAGCTTCAATATAGAGTTATAAATGTAAATTCCAACTCTGAAATATCTACCCTTCTCTTTATCTCTTCAGTGTCTACTTCTTTAGTATTTCCTCTATTTTGCCCAATACAACAACAGTGTAAAATGCCTCCTCTTGGGACACACTGTAACTGTAAATGTTGGACAATTCCTCTAGGAAGAGGGGAGTGCTTGCTTTCTAGTAGTGTGAGGTTTACTTTTATGGTCCTATTAATTCACAAGTTACCATTATTCTAATATACTGTATTTTGGCTCCTCTGCCCTTCAAGCTGCCACGTACTTTTCAACCTTATAGGAGAAGAAACTTGACATTTTGAAGAAGGAAACATTTCTGTAGACAACAGTAAAGAGGATGTTTCAGCCAGCAAACAAAACACAGAAACAAGTCATCTGATAAATATGTATTACTGATAAATATGTATTTACCTTTAACTGCAAACCCTACAGTGTTCTTGTTAAACACATATGCATACTTGGCCAATGAACTTAGAAACAATTTCAGAAAATTAGTAAGACAGTCCTTACAAACTGATCATGTGACTGGTTTGAAAGAATCTTTTTTAAAGTGAATGATAAATAATATTCCTCTTTCTGTATACCTGTCTTTCCAATGAACAGACTTTGTTTATACCTGTAAATTAAAAAAATTAAATTTAATAGTCACAATACACAGGAGAGTTTCAAGCTTTTTGTAGTTCAAATTTTATTCAAATAAATATTACAGAAAACTTCAAATGATAGAAGAAGACTTACTACAGACCAAATTATTCCTTCACAACTACAATGACTCCTACTTAATGTAGTTACTCCCAAATTCAGCAGCCTCCACCCTCCTTGTGGAGGGGTAAAAGCAAGCATGGAAAAGATGTTACAGAAGGGCCATTAACACACTGCAGCTTCTTGGAACTTGGAAGAACGTTGTCTCCTGTGATGCTTTACAAAACCAAACACAGGGGTTTTTTTGTGATATTAAGCTTCCTCAAGTCTTTTTAACCCTACATTAGTCAACAAATCCTGTGCACCCCTCCCACAAAGGCCAAGGCTGTCTATCTGGAATGTCCTTAGAGAACTTTACACCAGCATAAAAAGTTGAAGCTGTGACACTTTTATGTAAGGATAAGCTGGCTGGAAATCATGCAGTCATGACCAGCTCCAAACAAAGCCCCCTGTCCCTCTTCCCATGAGGGTGATAACACTAAATCAGCCCTCAGAAAGCTGCTATCACACAAACCATTCCTCTTTTGGAGAGACAGACAGCCTCAAGAGCAAACACCAAAGACACCAAGTTGAGAAAGAACAGATCCACGAGCTGGGAGTTTTTCTTTAGCTCTATGCCAAATATGACATCATGCTTGAACTACAAACAAAAGCTAATAATAGTTTCTGATCTTAATTTACAAAACAGAGTTTTTACACATTTTTGGAGTCTTACCAGAGTTGAAAGATCCATAAAACCTAATCATTGCCCAGCAGAACATTCAAATTCCTCTCCAGCAACTAGAAACAATTAATTGCTCTGCATCTAGTACAGCATCCCACAAACATTCAAAAGGTCGAAACTATTGATTACCAACTGCCAAAGCCCATTTATCAGTACGGAGGGAAAATCAATATTTGGTATTAAAATAAGGTCAAGTTATTGCTTTTTCATTTGAATCCAGTGTTTTCTACAGTAAAAAATAAATAAAGCCCTACCAGATGCTCACAACACAGGACCTAGGGAACCTCCTTGAATTTTGAAAGAAAAACTGAACAGACCTGTCCCACCAAGGACACCAGAGCTTTCAGCAGTTCAGCAGAGCATTATATAAGATAGCTCTCAAAGTTAATGGAAAAATTGGTTGAGATGAAGTCAACCAAGTAAGCAGTGAAGCAATGACACCAATTTTGCTCAAACAGTGATTCTTCTAGTGCCAGTGCATTGCTTCCAGCTGATACCTACCGAGAGAGGCAGCAGCTGGAACAAACTGCTTGAATGATGTTATTTCCATGGAGAAAGACAGTGCACATCAGCAGCTATCATGACTAAAGCAACCTTCGATATTATAATCACAGACTCAGACATTTAGGCTGTAGAAGGTCCTTGGCACATCAAAACTGAGGACTACAGGTAATGTTGGTGCAGCAGATGGCTGGCATCTCAAATATCTATCTGCAAGCACTCCCATCATTATGTAATTAAAACTGTCTAATTGCAAGGCTGGTTCAGTCTTTCAGGCTAAATGTTGATATTTGAAAGGCAGTTTACTGGCTCACCACTCAGGACAATCTTACTAATCAATACACCTTCCTGGTGGTGTCACCCCCATGATTCTGGTCCTCAGCTGTCTCACACTACAGGACAGCCAACCAGCGCAATGAACTGAAAAGGTCACCTTGGATACATTAATTTCACTCCACTTATGACAGAAGTCCTTTCTAATTTCACCCTAAATGCAAAAAAAATCGTATTTTTTTAATACCTGAAGGTCAGCCTATCTTCTATCCTTTCCTTCAGTTTCAGTCACAAATACAGCCCAGGGGTTTGTACTTTAATTTCAATCAAATGTTGACTATTTTAAGTTCCAAAACCAGATCTGAAGCTCAAAATTTCTAATAAGCTTACTTCCTCTTCTTTAGGCATTCCTTCTTCATTATTTCCATTCCATCAAAGACACTTCCAGCGCAGCAAAACAAAATAAACTTGGTAAGAACCAGACTCTGACAGGTCCTTGGAGATGCTTATCTTTTAGATAGGAAAACATCACAGTGCCCAGGTGCTCTGTTCCTCTTTCCATGAGTTTACAGACCTGGGGTAGCTTCTCTGCAGAGTACCAAGTACAACCAATATAATGAAGAAAAAAATCTATTACTGTGATTGCTCATGAAATAAAACCCTTAAGTCACATGCCACATTGAGTATAAAAACACAATGAAAGCAGTTTAATGCCTACTTAAACCATTGCTATGAGAAAATGCTCATCAATCCAGGGTGGTGAGATGTGGGTGTGAGTGACTTGGACCCACCAGGGACCAGGGCCAGTTCCACAGGAAAGGGGCAGGAGCTTGTTCCCTCCTGAGCCAGCAATGGAGGGGATTACCCAGGGCAGCTCTCTCTGGAAACCAAAGCCAGATCCCCATAACTCATCATTTAATTGGAAGTACTTTGCAGAGCACGCTGCAAGAGCAAAAGAGCCTCACAAATCTAAATTGCTGAAGCTGAAAAGAAGAATTTGCATTGTGTACCCTTAGCAATATGTTTTTGTGATTTTAACTTTTTTTATGACTTCATTCCATTCCTGTAACTCTGTATTTTGAATAAACATGCTTTTATCATTAAATCTCCTCAGTGATAAAGCTGACTCAGAGTAATTTAACACACACCAAGACCTCCTTCTTTCCAGGGTACCGACTCATCCTTCCAGGGCAAACCAGTGCTCTCTTTGTTTCCCACTGAATAGCTCAAAGCCTTCCTGAAAGCCTCCCTGCCGTCTGCCACAGGGGCACAAGGTTTCAGCTATAGTTTCTCAAAAGCTATGTCTGTGCAGTCCCCCTCTCTCAGCAGTGTGAAGTCAGTGGGAGAAAAACTGAGAACTCGAATATCAAAAGAAATCATATTCACACTCAGCTTTCCAGGAAAAAAAAAAGAAAAAAGAAAAGAACACAAACAATGCTGTAACAAATATTTAACAGAGTCCTTAAGGAAACGAGCATAATTCATAACCTTTAGGTAGCACCAACCTCAGGGTTCCTGCCTACACCACCAGTTTGTAGAAATAGGAGGAACATCTCAGTTGAGACACACAGCCTGAGCCTCAGCAGCTATGAGCACAGAGCCCCTTCATTAGGGTGGCTGATTAATTACCAAAGACATTCATCACCCCCAAGCTATCACAGGAGGCGGCCATCCCTGTGGGAAGTCTGTTCTGCCTGCACAGGTTTGTAGAAGGCTCTGAATGCAGCAGTTTGGGCAGAGGTCCCTGTTTTGGGGTACCAGCAACTGCACTGGCTGGCATAGCCAGGTGCCAGCAGCTGGGGACACTGGGAGGGATCCAGAGGCAGCTACAGGCTAGACTGAGAGCATGTGTGTGCATGCATACACTCTGCACTTGTGTACAAAGATGTGCCTACATTTGACTTTCACTCTCCACAGCTGGAGAGGACAAACCAAGCAGGCCATCGATGGCACTGCTGTTTGTGTCACAGCTAAAAATCCTGTCTGTGCTGATCTCTGTAACTGTGTTTATATACACACACACACACACACACATATATATATACACAGCATGCACAGGTGCCTCTTGGGGATACAAGCACACCTGGGGACACAGAGCCACAGCAGCCTCACCTCTCTTTGCCTCTTAGAGTCTGCACCCCCTCACTCTGCACATTCTTGAAATGCTACCAGCCCTTCAGAATGTATTTGGAAAATTATTAGTATACCTTAAAATGTAAAGTGCTGTTGGAAAGCATCAAGCAGTTCTCCTGAAGACTGCATCACCAGATACCAGCCTGAATCATAAAATGCTTTTTGCAGCTCTGCATGATATCCCTGGATCCATCTGAAAAAGCCTAATAACTACAGAAGGCTTCAAATGTCTTTACATAACAATCGGAAATACAAAAATACACTGGCTTACTTTATACTGCTAAAACACTTAAGGTTCTCTCTTTTAGCATCTCAGAAAGCAATCAAAGAATGACCCTTCTTTCAATGCTGGATTCTTGTAAAAACAGTTTCATCACCTTGATCATGTGTAGCTGAATGTTGTTAAAGAGCAATATAGATAAAACAACGAATTGGACTAATTCAATTTTCTTAAGAAATGTATACATACAGGTAACTAGAAAAAGTTCAAGAGGCCATCCTTAACAAGAAAATAAGGATATACTACAATACATTTTAGAAAATGGAGGAAAATAGTTTCCTGCTCTCTGAGAATTCATTTCAGTTGTGGATAACAATGAGGACATATGATAGCCAAGACAGCACAGGGGCAATTTATTCACCAGCTCAAAGTGACAGGAACAGTCTAGGAAAAATTAAAATGAGGAACCAGTACTAGGTACTGCTTTTCATTGGGGTGTATATATAAAAACAGAAACAAAGAACTGATTCTCCTCTTCTAGGTTCAGTGTGGAGAAGTAGTAAGCTCTGGTTCTCAGTGTTACTCAAGATGAGATAAGCTATACCATGGGAGCTGCAATCAGTTACAAACATGGAGAGTTTTGAGACTTCCAATTTCTAGTGGGAATGGGGGTTCTCTGGTGTAGCTTTAGCTACTGGGAAAGGGTCTGACACTAAGTTCACTGAAGTCTCTCTCTGACTACAGATAGCTTTACATCAGGTACAGAGGACCATGTGAGGTGACTAATATTTATAGAGCAGCAACATCAGGACCTGAAGGGATACAGATGGTAAGAGCAGTCTCCATCACAAGGAAGATTCTGAAGGGATGCCTATGGGCAGAAAGGATATTTGGCTATGGGCAGAAAAGCCAAACTGCACAGAAATGCTAAAAGAAGACCCCAGACCACAGTGTTCACATTCCCGATGCTGAATTCTGCACCTGAATTGTATGTAACATGAGCCATAAGTTTCTTCAGAGCTCATGAATTAAAACTAAGAGATACAGCCCTATTTGGGACATGAAAAACATACTGCATTGGTACAGTAAAAAGCACTGTAACCAGGTACACACATTTATTTCCCATTTAAGGCTGTAGACATTTGGGTACTCCTAAATTTTTAAGCTGTCTTAGACTTCATTTAAGCAAACATAGTCAGGAAAAGAACTGACTGTGCCTGAGTTCACATAACTTAAGATGTACAACTGCAATCCAGGTTTATAACCTGTCATCTGGTGGTATATCTGTGGCTGCTGCTACACAAATCCAAAGTGGCAAGAAAACCTCTTATTCTTCCTGAGACTATGCTTAAGAAGGTTAGAAACCTTTTGCCTCAGACACTTCACAGGTAATCATATCTTCCCTGAAGATAAGGATTCTCAGAGTGGCTTAGTTAAAGCCACTTAAGTTAATGTGAGGATTATGCTTCACCTCCTGAGGATTATGCCATCCACCTCAGAACAGCAGTGCAGGTACAGCAAGTCCCCTTCACTCAGCAGAAGGATGGCCTGAGACCTGAGATGGACACAAACTTCCCTTGGGGTGCTGGAAGTGCTTCCCCAGGGATGAATGAGCAAGGAAGAGACTGCCATTGAGTTTAGTTTAGTTTGCACCCTGTTAATATTAATATTAACATTAACAAATTCTTACTTTACTTCAATTTGAGCCAAGGAAGGCTCTAGGAACAATTTAATTTGTGCTAAGAAACACATACTTAGCATAAAACAGTTGCACTGTGCTTTGATAATACCTCAATTTCAGAGAATAAAAACCTGTATGTTTCCTATTAAAATAACAGTATGAGTTCACACTGAGGTTAGTTCCCAGCACCAATTTTCGGTAGTCTAGCTCAGGAGGTTAAAATCCAAAAAGTAAGCTTTTCACCATTTATGGCTCGTGTTTTCTTGTTTACACTGCACTCTGCCTTCAGAGAGACAAGGCCAGTCAATTAGAATTTCAGTTCTCCAACATCAGAGCTATGTTACAGTGCATGGGTTTCCAACACTAACAAAATTACTTGTATCCAAAATAAAACTATTAAATGAAATTAAGAAAGATATTTCACGCTCATAGGAGCAACACAGCTATTCAGAGCAAATTAAATGCCCTGTTTTACATTCTGAAAAATTAATTTAGAAGAAAAACTGCATAAGCCTAAAAAAATTGGGACTTGCCATACTAAATCACAGAAATATAAATCACACTTATTGCACTTATCTGGTTATTTTTAATCCTAAAAATGGAATTGTTTGAGGACAAAGTCACTTTGCTGACTGTTATAAAACCGCTGTATACAGATTTCATTAGACCATATGGGGACGGGGGCACATTGGGGACATGCATGCACAGCAGGTCACTCTGCAGGATGTTCTTGTAAGCCCCACCACAGTAAAAAGTTAAGCACTACTATTTTAGCTTGTTCTGAATATATTAGTTAATGTTAATCAGAAGCTCAACAGCAAAGGAGGAAAAAAAATCCACATTTCCTATAAAAAGCTATGAAGAAACCCCCAAATGCTGTTTCTACCCCATGGGAAAGTTCCTAAGAGGTCCCCAAATGTGCCTCATGCCTTTATACAACAGGAAATCTAGTTAGATTCAAATGCTGACACTCTTGTGTGCTCTATCCAAGAGGTTTCAGGTCATGAAACAGACCTCACTCAGTTATATACTACACTCATGTTCACAGGACAAACCGCAGCAATACTTTCAAACCACAGCTAATCCTATCCAAATGGGAATGTAATCTGTTTGAATAAATAAGAAATAAAAGAGAGTGAAGCCAAGGAATAATGAGTGTTTCTCAGGGCTGAGTGTTTGAAAGTGAGGTTGCATCATTTGTACTGCATCTGCTGGAGAAGACAAAATGTGCCCTGTAAGGCAACACGGACAAATGTCTTGGGACAGAAGACTCCATGCGTTGAACTGTGATTTTCTGCCTGCTGGAGAGTGCTCTTTGAAGTTACTGTGGATGAATTCCTTCTGTAATTGTATTCACACAGGCACACACACTTGCATTATGAATTTTTCATCTTCTTCTATAGCACTGAGCATTAGGCACAGCCAGGGATAGAATGACCAATTCTACAGCATAAGGTCTGACTTATGCAGAGCTCCTTCAGCAGCAAGCACTAACTTAACTTATAGTGATGTCCAAATACTGCATTCCTGATGCTTTTTCCCATAACCATTCAAAATGTTTTAAATGGCTGCAGTGGAGCCTACATTTATATTGCAACTATTCCTACTGCAAAATGATTCTTATATACCATGCAGAATGGATGGATATTGCAAATCAATGAGCTGCAATCATGAGTTTTATCCCCAGCACAAAAATCTTTCACTGCATAAGTTAAAGATAACATACTTGGTATGTATAATGACAAATAAAAGCACAGTGGGTATTAAGATGAGATATTTGGCCACGTGTCACTCTGCCATGCCAGCTGTGCTGACTGCAAAGGTGACAGCCCTTGGCCCGCCCCACTGCTTGTCATCTCCCCTTCACTGGAGATTAGCACCTGCCCTGCACTGCTGGCACAGCCACCCCAAGAGAATTCCAGCACCTTTTCAGCAGAAACAGCTGCACTAAGAGAGCGCAGCACTGGAAGCTAGCCTGGACAACTGAGACTTAACACAACATGGATCCCACAACGTGGCTGTGCTGCTCACCTGGAGCATTGCTGTGCAGGGAGGAGCAGCCTGTGAGCAGCTGGATGGGGACTTCTCTGTCTCAGGAAGCTAGACGGGCAGTGTGACCATAAGCAGGACACAAAACCCTGTTTCATTGCCTGACATCACAAAGTGTCATGGATTTGCACCCACAAGACACAGCACCCCACAGACCTACAGACAAACACCAAACCTGCTCTGAGCACATATCTTTTCCAAGTCCTGAAGGGACTGAAGTGCTGAACACTGCAGGTCTGGCAGATTTCTTTCATTTATGTATCATTTTTAAAGAAACAACCTCTTAATATGTATGAAAGGTGAAATGAGTGCTCCCAATATGCCCTACAATAAATCTCCCTGGAAATACCCAAAATCTCCCTCCCTCCCTCTAGATGAGCCCACCTTCCCTATCAGGAGTTCTTCAGAGTCTGGGTCTAGGATGAAGGCATCCTAAGCCTGTACCTCCAGTCCTCTACTCCAATTTTTTAGTGTTTCTATTTCTCCTTCCCTGTGAATATTCATGAACTAGCTTTTACAACTATTCCTGTCATCCAGAAGAAATTTAAGTGGAAGCACATGTGACCTTGCCACTTTTCTTTCTGTCCCAAAGATTGAAATAGCCACAAGGAAACTGCCCAGTATGTTATCAGAATCACTTGTCTGCAGTTTGGCAAAGTTTGTGAAGTGGCAAGTTCTGGAGCTGTCTAATGGCAAAATCTGGAAAAGAGCTTTCAGCACATTTGGAGGAGAGGTCCTCCTAAAACCAAAAGAACTACAGATGTTTTTAGCTGAACTTAAATTCTACTGGAGCTGGTAATGCAGGCATTTTACTCCCTCAGCTATAAAATACAGCCTCACTTTTTCCTGAAATGATGACCTTGAAACTTCTTTGAAAATATCCCTGAATAATAAGATCTAAAAACCATTAGAATAACTCATGAATTATATAACCATGTGAAAAGAATAGAGCCTCCCTCTCAACAATAAAGGTTCTCAGAGATAATAACAGGACACTGGTAATGCTGTGATCTGTGAAGGACTCCAAATATGCCTGTAACCAAAACCTCTTTAAAGTACAGCCTGGGTTAAATAAACAAAGACTGATCATTGTAAGCAGCAGTGCTCAGCTGAGTTCAGTCACTGCATATCCAAAGGTCCTGCTAGATGAATATTCAAACAATGCATTCAGCCTCATGACCTTGGACTCTGCTAAAGAAAATTCCAGGAGACCATCGAGGTCTGATTTTCCTCAATCTCTCTGGGCAGAGAACGTAGAGATTAATGACCTGAAAGTGTAATGCAACAATCTGGAAGAAAATATAAACCATACTGAACTAGAGTTGTGAAAAAAGTGAATAACTGCAAATAGCCATAATGCCACTTCAACAGATATGAAAACCACAGCAGGGACAGGGTAGGAAAGGAAGGGAAGAATATAAAACTGCAGTATCAAATGAGAGCACATAATATGCCAAAGAAAAACTTTGTAGAAAACGGACATAAAACTCTGCGCACACATTGTGAAATTTTGCTGCTGTAGTCAAACATGAGAAATGAGAAAATAAGCCAAGAGTTGACAGTACTCCTTACTCAGAAGAGCTGTGATGCTTAACACATTGTTCAAGTACACTCATCAGCTAAAAGAAAGAAACATTGAAAGGAATCTACTACTTTCCTTAGTAGACAAAAGCACAGATTTTGAAAAGAACTCACTTTGAAGAATATATAGTCTTTTTCAGTATCAGTGCTTACCTTGGACCTAGGAAGTCCAAAAGCAACAGGGGAATTTTTTCCTCCACTTTCAGTTGTTGCATATACAGACAACTGCAACCCTGTGCCAGGTAAGCACAAGGACAATGAGTTTATTGATCTGCATCCCACTGGGCACATAGTCTCATGGGATACATGGATACTACACAAAAGTTTCATACACTGCCTGCCTGGTCAGCTCCAGGCTGGGGCTCACACTCTGCTATGCAAAGTACAAAGTCACAAACCCAAAACCACTTGTCCTCCCCCCTTGCAGTCCCCACTAGCCCATGTAGGCAAACAGTTTGTGGTAATTGGGAGTGGGGCTGAGGCAGAGCCCCATCCCCAGTGGGCTACAGCTGTGAGCAGCAGGTGACCAGCATTGACAGCAATGAGCCATGGAGTGCCCAGGTGCACTCACCAATCACCAAGGGACACACAGGTGCAGTGCATGGACATGAAGGGTATAAAAGGTTGGGCTAAAGACCAAGAAGGACAGACATGCAGGCTGAAGTGATGTGGTGTTACTCTGTATGGGTAGATGCTAAAAGCCTTCTGATACTACACGGTGATACTCTGTGTGTTGTGGCTGTCTCGACTGTGACAAGCCCACAGAGCCAGTTCTGAAAATGCACTAAGGACAGACCAGGGGGCCACAGCCACAGAAATGCTTCTTGCTTCTCAGCACACACATGCACTGCTCCGTTGCTCTATTTGTCACAGCCCAGCGCCAGCTGTCCCAGGATGACACAGACAGCTCTGAGTATAAGGGACACCCATACTGACACAACTGGTCACCGGGAGGCAGCAGAGCATGATTTTTCTTCCCACCCATCCCTGACACTTCTGTGCTTACATCACTGCTGATGTGAGCACGAGCACAGAAGAGTTCATTTTCTCCAAGATCGCATCTTAGAAACACAGAATCACGGACTGGTTCGGGATGGAAGGGCCTCAAAGACCACGCTACCCATCACCATAGTAGGGATACCTTTCACTAGACCAAGCTGCTCAAAGTCCCACTCAACCTGGCCTCAAACACTTCCAGGAACAGAGCAGCGACAGCTTTGCTGGATAACTTGTTCTAGTGCCTCATCAGTCTCACAGAGAAAAATCCCTTCCTAACATCTTACCCAAACCTATCCCCTTTTGCTTTAAAGCCATTCACCCTTGTCCTATCACCTTCAAATACTGGAAGGTGCTATAAGGTCTCCCTGGAGCCTTCTTTTCCCAGCCTGATCTCACAGGAGAGGCAGTCCAGTCTTTTGATCATTTTCATAGCCCTTCTATGGACCCACTCCAATATCCCTCTTATCCACATCCTTCCTATTTTTGGGGCCTGAGAGCTGGATGCAGCACATCCAGTGCTGGTAGTGGGGTCTCACAAGAGCAGAGCAGAGGGGAAGCAGCATCTCCCTCGACCTGCCTAGGGTGCTCCTACACGTGTTCTGGAAGAGCCACTTTGAAATAACAGCAAACAAAACAGGTACAAGAAAGGAAAACAAGAAAATAAGGAAACTACACAAAAGATGCCTGATTTCTTTGCATCTTCTGCATTCTGTATTTATGGTGGAAGGATATTAGCAAAGTAACATCCATATTACTCTTTCTGAAATATACTGTTGAGAGATAAACATGAGAAAGAGCAGAAATAATGAGGGCCAGGTATAATTTGCATCCAAGGGTTTTGGAGACTAGAAGTATCAGTGACTGGCAGAATAGATAACTATTTCTGTAGAGATAAAAACTTTAAAACAGCACACAAGTCATTATAACTCAGCTACAGACAGTGTATAACTGTCTTTAACACTCAGAAAATATCTCCAAAAAATTAAATTTCAGAATGTGAAAATTTCATTACTATAAACTTAAGTTTTCTTATTGTATTAAATTCAAAGAGTAAATAGCTGCTGATGAAGTTTGCAAGGAAGCAAACACTCAACAGGGAAACAAACTTCTAATCACAAACTATTTTGTTGACTATAAAGAGCATTTTCTTTAGTTCAGCCCAGTTCAAGAACAGGTTTCCTTAAAGCTTGGAGAACTGATTTGGAAGAGGAAAAGTCCTTACTTCCAACCTATACATACTTGGCAGAAGAGGCTGACACAGCTCCAAAAATAAATGGAGACCAAAACCAGTCTGTTCAGACACCTACATAGTCCTACCTAAAAATGCTGTCCAAGAGATCTAACAACCTGCCCTCAGCTGTAGAGGCAAAGCACAGTTTGCATTTTCAAAGATCCCAAGTACCTGATGTAGGCTGAGCATACAGTGGTGCCCTTGGCATTCTAATTTCATACACAAACAATTGCATTCACATTCTCCAAGGCTGCTCCAGGATGTCAGCCCAATCAAGCTCAATGAGTGCAGATAAGCAACAGAGTGGTTCAAAATACACACACCTGATCCAAATTAAATTAATAATTTTAATGCAAATTAACTGATTTTCTGATAATTCTCTTAATTTCAATAACAATGTGGTTTTACATATTTTCCACTTCTTCTCTTATATGTACTCAGTATTTTTAAACCAATTTTATAACACTGATTTTGTGCCTTATGAACTGAATTCCAAGACATCATCAACAAATAAAACGTGACCACATGTTATATATATTATTCACCATTTATAAAAAAGAGTATGTATGTAATTTGTCAGCCTGTACAGCAAAAGAAGTACTAAATTAAGGAAAAGATTATATTGCCATTGACACTCAACACATGAAACAGCGATCAATCAATGCAAATCATCTTGCAAGAAAAATAACTCTGAAATATGATCCAAAAAGTTTGAAGCCCCTCACTTACTAAATTAAGTACACATTTAAAATCAGTGATGAAAATCAAATTGCAAACCCAAATATGATTTAAAGGTCTACTAAGAAAAACATAACTGAAGACCCAGTCACGAGACAAAGGGAAATAACTCAGATAATAGGCAGTATATGACATCCTTAGCACTTGTGAAGTTCTCATAAAAGACCAAATAACAAACTTAGAGAATGCCAAAAGCACCTGAGGACAAAAAGACAACTGAATAATTCTTAGTTTTCTAATTTATTGCAATTTTTATGAAATTACAGATGTGATTCACACATTTGTCTGTATTTTCCAGAAAAATTTTACAGGTTTAGTGATAGTCCCAGTGACCACTTTCCTTCTCTTTTCCTTGATTAAAGGAAGTTTTGTTTCTCTAGATAACCACAGCTCATGTCTGCAGTTACATGTATTTTAGCAATGGAATAAGGCAAAGTTTTGATGTTTACCTACTCAAAACACAGAAGAAACCTTTTCCAAAGAAATTTGATGAGAGTCCCAAATCACTTCAAATTAGCTACATTTTCCCTGGGAGTCTGTCCTTTATTCCTGAAGGCTGTTTGGCAACCCACAATTACATTACCCTAAAGAAATTAATCCCATTTGAAAGAGTTAAAGGTGAATGTATTTCCACAAAAATAGCCAATCTACAATTCACCTGAGCTCTGACAAACAACAGGGAAACCAAGAAAACCATGGACCAGGAATAGGTGACAACACCTCACCCACCCCTGTCATTAGCCAGGGAAGCCTCAAGCATTTTAAATCATCTTAATGGAGCAGACCCCAATAAAGCAGATCAGAGTGTAAAAAAGATAGATAATGAAGACACTGAATGAAGACTGAAAATATTTCAGATTAAAACTAAAAGAGGCCTGGCCTTCTGAAGGGCTATGTTTATACAGATTGTGCTGAAGTGGATGGAATTTTAATCATTTCATTGGCAGCTCACCATTAACAAAGCCAAATAAAACAACGCCAAAAAAAAATCAACTTCAACCACTCCACATTTCCACACATATATAGAACTGTAACAAAGTAACTGTTATTTTTTGAATGTTCCCAGAATTCTGATCTGGATAAACTGACTTAGAGAAATTAAAAAAAAAAAATGGCATCCTTCTCTTTCAGGCTTTTTGGCAGTTGGTAAATTTAATGCCACGTGAGAGGCCACCTCATAAGAAGACAAAGTGTTCAAACCCAGAAGCTTTTGATGATAAAATTGCTCATATAACTTTGACTCTAAACTCAAGTGGGAAGCAGTCATTAAGTGAGTACACAATCACCAGAATTTCTCTAGCATGATGCTCCACAGGCTTTTTCTGTAACTTTAAAAACAATAGCATTGTTGTTGGAAAAAGCAGTGGACACGTCATGTGGAAAACCAGTCACATGCAAAATCAAAGAGCACTTGTGAAAGTCACATAATAAAGTCACCAGTTATACAGAGATTTCTCCCTCATACACAGAAAAGCATTAAGAATACAAAGAGACAGCCAAACTAAGTTTCCAGCTAAATTAGCTACGTGGAGTACATCTTCAGGGACAGACTCAGGAGTTCCTCTGTGCCCTTCAGTCCTGCAGGCTCTTCTCCCAACCCAGGGCAGGACCTTGGTTCACACCAGACCTTCTCAGCCCACACCCTGGCCTCTTCACTTCCACATGAAATTAGGAGTTACACACTGGGAAGCAAGATTTAACCTATTCAGGTGGCTCTTGGCTGCCAGCAGATACAGATGAGCCTCCCAGTATGTCCCTGTCCCAACACAGCACTTAGGTGATGTGCTACACTGAGTTCTCAGTTTGCTGGGCAGTATTTGATGAGAATAGCACTGAACAGAAGATCTGAAGCTCATTTACTAAATACAAGCCTAAAGAGGACTCTGGAGGAAAATATTATGCTCTAGAGCTTCCTCAGATGTGAGGCCAATAATCAATCTTTATGTTTGTCCAGTTTTCACACATAAAATTCAGCCCGCCAGAGCCAAATATCAAAACACTTTGTCCTTCATTTGAACACACACAAATTATTAATGCACAAATCCATACAGGAATATACAGATGTACAAGAAATATATTTGTAATGATATATGGATATTGTTGTTTCAAATCTTATCTTTTCAGCTGCATGTTTGTTTCTGGTCTCAGCATGTGTAAGTGAAATTATATTTATATGGAAACATCAAAATGATTCATGTCCTTCAATTCAGGGAATACAGAATGTAATATTGCTGGTATATATAGAGCCAAAATAATACATATCTTGTTGAATGCTATTTCTAACATGAATGACATATCGACTGTCTGCCTCCAAAGTGTGGTAAGACATCTAAGAAAAGCTATGTAATACCCCATACAAAAATGATGAAAAGTATTTCATCACAAATGCTATCTCATAAATTAATTCATGTGTTAATTGACCAGCTGCAAACAGCACAACAGGTAACTGAATAATCATACCTGCAGCAAGTCATAGGAGCAACATGCTTTCTAGATGAATGTTGCTTACTCCTCTTGCAATATCATTGAGTGTCTCTATGAAAATTGCCAAAGCCATGAAGTACTGAGTTATCTACAGAAAAAAGAACAGTGAAGTGAAGGAGTCTCAGAATTAAATAAGCCTGTGGATGTATGAAGTCTGGAAGGAGACAGATTGCATCTCATAAAAGATTAAACTGACACTCATGCAGGGACACACTGGAGTCAGCCACAGCATTGCTTATGGAGTGAAACACAGCAGTGATTGATGGGACAGCCTAAACAAATATGCCCACAAACCAAAATTTTCAAAATGTTCTTTAAAGAAATATGGTAAATATGAAACAGTGTCAAGTAAAAGCAAATCAGGTCCTTATCTCCCCACTGCAGTTGACATTGTATTACAGCTTCCCAGCAGGTGTTCAGGTTAGATTAGGCAGGGTAACATCTAATAAATACATTCCTCCCTACTATGGGGAGGCAAATTAACTGCAAAAACAAACCCCCACCACAGACAGAAAGAAATACTCTCAAATGAAGACTGCAACAGAGTCCTGACTGACAACATCACACCACAGCTTTTTTATTGAATAATACTTTTCATTTTATTAAAATAAACAGGAGTTAAAAATGGACCATGTGTTGTGATTTCCCTGACAAAAAATTATATTGATTCAGTCCCAAAATAGGAACCAGGGTACCCTCTATTTTTCCAGTATAAAAGAACACATTTCCTTCATGAGCATTACACTATCAACCCTAACTTTAAAGTGAGTTATTTGTGATCTTTTCCTGTTAGGAAGGGCAGGATGTTTACACATCTGTTGAAACACCGTATCATTTGCAACTAATAATTAACTGATTCCACAAGGTGTTAAGACATGTTTTAAATTAGACCACCACTAACAAAGAAACCAAGGCAATTAATATCAGCATGCTGCTTGATAAAGCTTCATATTTATTGGCCATAGCAATCTTGTTTTTTTGTTTGTTTGGTTTGGTTTTGGTTTTTGTTTTGTTTAAAAAAAAAAAAGGCAGAATTTGCTACAAAAATCTCCAATTTTCTGACTAGAAATATTTTTCCTACAGACTAATGCCTTTTTTGCAAAAGAATCAAAGCATGGCTATTTGAAGTTGGACACATTCTAGCAGGATAAATGTACCATAAATACTAATTAATTCTTCATGTGAGCAACTCTCTCCTATGTCTGTAAGCAGAACTGGAGCCCAGGATCAGACATCAAACAGAAGATGATACTTTAGGGAGAATCAACTATATTCCTTTAAAATTGAAGTTTTTATTTTTTCAAATAGTATAAAGAGATTTATCAATTAAGATGAAATACATAATTCAGCGAATTCTAAGATTCAACTTGGTTGCTGCCATTTAAGATGAAAAAAATTCAAAAATAAAAGTATGCAAAATCTTGTATTTAAATATTCACTCAAGATTGTCAATTTCTTGTCCTGTTGATGGAATTGCATGTGTTGAGGAGAAAGGTATCCAAGAGGGCATGGGACACACACCCAAGGACAGGCAGAGATGTTCAGCTGTGTCACCAGTGCCACCACTGCTGCACAGCAACCCAGCCTGGGCCTGCAGAGCTGTCCCACGAGTCACAAACGCTGCACAGGGGAGGCTTTGCCTCCAAAAAACAGATTTAGAGCTGGCAGAACAGGCTTCACTGCATCTGCCACTGCAGATCCTTTCTGCTCTCCTTTCAGGAGATGTTTGTCCAGAAAAAGGTAAATCATTAGATTGATTCCTCTTGGTAATGGCTAACTACCAGGGCAAGGACTTCTGTAAAAGCCATCAGTGCCCTAACAAGGCTGAAATATTGGAAAGAGGAGCTGCCTGTTCCACTCCAACTTCTCACTCAAAGATCTCCTCAATCAAGGAACTGAAATCCCCATCTTCAAGGACAAAAGATAACAATTAATTCTTAATAATTAATTCTCAACAATTAATTCTTAAGTGACAAGGCACCAATAATTCAAGTTGCATTCCTGAACTTGCATTTCCAAGTAAGATATTTTGCCTCCTAAACAGAGAAGGGTCTTCAGGTTGTGGTGGTTTTGTTGCATCTTTTTCTCCCTTTTTCCCCCCACTACTACAAAGTGGTCACTGCAAAACCAGTTAAGTTTCCTTCTTATCAAAGCAAGTTCTCACAGAAGTAGTCCCTGGTTAGGGGAGGATGACAGTTCTGAAGGCAGCAGGATTGGGATCAGGAACTGTAGCATGCACCTTGGCTATAACACCCAGCAGCTTCCTTCAGAGGTGTAATTCTAAGGTGGAAGCTTGCCAGCCTGTCCCCAAAAAGGTACTGAAAGGAGAACACAGACACCCATCCCAATGAAGAAGTGAGGAGCTCTGGTGTGCACCTCTCCTTGTGAGAGGGCTGAGGTGCTGACAAGGGAAATGCTGTGCTTGGCCCTGTGCCCCACAGCTGCTGTGGTCCAGCACGGGGCATGGCAGGGATGGGGCTCCAGGAAATGGAGCACTCCAGACTGCTGTGTATGGCTGAAGGCTGCTTTACCCTCTCACAGGGCAATAACGAAGCAGGTATTTGGAGAAGAGGCTTGCTATTGCTGCTGCTGACAGAGTAACAGTTCAGAAGTAGTTAAGTGGTCGTAACAAACAGGTAAAAAACCCTGAAGTTCATTAATAGTAACACTGGAGAAGGCTCAGCACAACTGTTACACATAAAAAAACCAACAGCCACTTTCTTCCACATCCTCTGCAGCTTCATTAAAGCACAGGCTTGCAAACTCAATGTTTTCACACCGAATTACAGAGCTAAGTTTCAAGGCAAACATATGTAAACACCCATTAGGTAAGTGTTAATAATTCACAGCAAGATGCCAGCTCTCCAGTAAGACATTTAATGGGCAAAGAGACCATTGCAAAAGGTCCTTGGAATAAACTGGACAACTTTCAAACAAAAGGAATTGCTTTCTGTATTAGTATTGTTCATCAAGACTTTCTTTTGCTGCTCTTGAATTTTTTTAAAATAAAAATGTTTCTAACGTTTAAAATTGTGTACTTAAAATCACACATATAACCCGTTCCTTTTCTGATGGTGATTCCTCTGCCTTTGCCAGCCAAAAGGGCAGAATGGGGCTGTATCAAGTGTCAACCAGACACCAGGATTCAGTGCCCTGCCACAGGGGGTGGCACCCTGTGGTGGCAGCAAACAGCTACCACAGCACCTGGGTAATTGGGGTTCATAAGTAGCCCCATCCCACACACTCAGCAGATTGATGGGATAACAACAACACTGCCCAGGGGGATCAAAAAAGACAGCATGACACCTCTTGGGAAGAGGAGTGGAACTGCCCCAGGGGAGGAGCTGTCAGAGATCCAGCCAGCTGGGACAGGAGACAAGGGGGGTGGTGAGCTATCCCTGCACGGGCAGGAGCTGAACTTGGTTCTGTGCTTCATCTCTGGGTGATCTCACACATAAAGGTGTCAAACTCCTTTCACAGCACAAGCATCATCCAACACCACCTAAGTAAGCTATACCACGTGCTAATCCAAACAGACTTAGTTCTGTAGAAATAAAAGTAGACTGATGCTTAAATACATTTACTTTTCACTTATTATTATTGTGATTTATCAGATTAGTAGGTTTTATTACACTTATTAGCTTGGTCACTGTGGGACTGTGGCTGCACTGCTTTGGGATCTCAACAGACCTTGTGGCACAGGCATACACTGCATCAGCTTCTCAGATCATAGATCTTCACACCATGCCAAGCTGTGCATCTACACACAGGACTGGGAAAATCTGTGAATTGGGAGGCAGGCAGGTAACAAAGATCAGTATTTGCCATATTCCTCCTACCACTGACCCTTGTCTAGAAGCTAAAGAAAGCTATATTTATATGCAAATTACAAATACACAGCCTTTGCAATACAAAAACCACGTAGAAATCCTGTGCAGACTGCTTTCTTCTCACAGTTGCTCGGGTGTTCTCTTCCCTCACCTTTCCAGTACAATGATGCTCTTACATACATCCACAATGCTCTGCAAAGACATCTTGGCTTTGACAAAGCCACCTTTTTCTTTGTAGCATTCTCAGCCTGTTACCACATCAAATATTAAGCATTTTCTTTCCTAATAACTACTCCCATCCTCTCCATCATCCTCATCTAATGCCTATCTTCATTCCACCATGTCAGGTCTCTGTCACCCAGTTTTCTGCACTGGCAACTTATTTCCTTCTCCCCTCACATCTGAAGAAATTACCACTAAATATTATTAGATTAATTAAAATTATTATTATATTTATTAATATATTTCATTATATTTATTGTTATGCTTATTATTATAACATTGTCCCCACGGTTTAAGAATCTCTAAAATTTAGCAAGGCCAAACATTTGCTTGGTGAGTCCACTAAATATCACAAAACAGTCTCTGTACAAATCTTGGTGCAACCGTATCTATCTATTGTCTCTTATGTAAAATTTCTGGAAATAAAAGTCTCCTGTGTTTATACATCTTGAACAGTGATGTCCTAACCCACAAATAGGGCGCCAAGACACTATGGGAATGTAAAAATCACCTCTGCAATGCAGGGTGACCTGTGATGCAGGGATGCCCACACAAATTCTTTGGATTCTGTACGGATTTGCACACTGCTGGATGCCCATTTCTGTCCCTCAACCCCCCACAGTCAGGGCAGAAACAACAGATACTCTTATCACTCACTTTTACTGTCTCATCCCTAATTTGGGCATAATCCCAATTTAAACCAGCTATCTAACATCTAAATATCATTTCTCTAGGCTGTGTGGTTTCCAGAAATAACTGATGCTGCACCCCTTCCCCCATCAGGGAAACACACCCAATTTTGGCAGCAATTGCCAAAGCCCACCCAAGGCCCGGCGCCCTCCTCTGTGGGACCCTGTGGCACAGAGACCTGGCTCTCACACAGCCCTGCGTGCATCAGCCACCCCATCCACAGGCTCATCTGTAGCTCTGCTTGTTCAAGCCTTGTCCCTCCCAGTGCTTCAGTGAGCACCCCCAGGCAGCTCCTAAGGACCAAGCAATCACTTGCCCGCTGCTTCTGTCCCACTCGTTGGGAGGAAGTCAAGAGATACTCCAACACTTGCTTCACTTCTAATCTGAACTGTGCCTACTGTAAATAAATTATATATTCTTACAGAGTGGATGTAGCCCTAATCCATAGCACCAGAGGAGGAAGAAGGAATATGCAAAAACTTTCTTAGTCCCTGCAGCAAAATCTGTAATTGATCCTTTTCCAAGCTGAGAAAATTAATTTTTCACTCAACGGTCTTTCCCTCAGCAGCTTTTGAGCACTGTCTCAACCCTTTTAATTCAAATATTTCCTAAAAAGCTGGGAAGAACAAAAGCAAAATCAGAAACAGAATATTTCCAGAGTTATCCTAATACAAAGCATGCAAAAAATATTTCTTCATTTCTTTCAAATACAGTATGTTAGATCCCCTTCTACACACTGATGTTGCGCCAGTTGAGCACAATTCATGAATTCCTCACTTTAAAGTAAAGGCAAAAGCCCTCCAGTTGTCTTTGGGAGCAAGTGACCTCCAGCTATTTGATCTCACAACCACTCCTGTGCCTCACTTTTTGGGAAACTCCTCCATGGGAGGCATCTGAAGGAGCTAGGTCAGGACACCCAGTCAGGCCTGGAGTGAGCACCGTGGGTCTGGTGGGGAGCACGGAGCTGTGGGGCTGCTGTGCAGGAGTGCAGGGCAATATCCCACTGACTCCCCACAGTGAGCACTCACACACGTCTGAGGAGCCCTGGCTCTACCCACTACAACCTTCACCCACCCAGCTCTGCAGGCTCTCATCTCCAGGAAACTGCATCTCAGAGCTGGGAGACATTTCCTGACAAAATTAAAAATATTGACAATAAAACCTTGACTTACATTATTAAGAAATAGTACATTTTGTATTATTTTCATTTTCCCTGACATTGTACATTGCAATGTTTATAAGTAACAGCTTTTTAGTAACCTGGACTCCAGATGTACTTAAATTATTGTGAAATGGTTAAATTAACATTTTTCCATGTGGTAATCATTCACATCAGAAATAAATACAGACACATGAGTATTTCCCATGCAAAAATATAACATAGCAAACATAATTTCCAAGTTTAGAAAGAAACAATATATGTATTAAATATAAATATATTTTACAGTCAAATTGTTTTGTCACAAAGGTTAAATAATTCTCTGCAGTTCACAATTTCAAGCATCCCAAAGTACCTCTAGTTTCCTTTACCCTTATTGTGCTCCTAAAGTCTTCTCCTTTCTCCCATCAAACATTTGCAGCCTGACTTTCCTGGGCAACCACACCTCACAGAGCATGTGATAATATAGAGATGTAATTCCCAATTTCTCTCCTCCAGGGTTCAATTTCAAGCTTCATTAAGGTTTGACAAATAAATTAGAGTGCTTTGCCACTGCACACAATAATCTTCACTTCTAAGGCAAGCCCTAGCAATTCAATTGCTTATCCTGGAACATATATATGTCACTTTGAGTGCATCAACACTCAAAGCCTTGGAACAACTAACCCAGTTCCACCTCACACCATGCTCACTGATCTACAGATCTCAGTTCAGTCATCCCAGTCCTTCCAAAATCTTTCATGCCTTTCCCCAGTAGGGCTTCTCTGCCAGAAAAGGCTGGGACATAAAATACCCAAAATAGTAAAAAAAAATTTTTAAATAATTGTTGGACCTGATGGGAGGTCCCATTACACTTCCCACACGCTGATTTTTCTGTGTCCTCAACAGTTCAGCAGCTGCTTCTGCTGCACCAACACCCCCAGCACTCAAACACAAAAAGGGATTTGGAAGCAAATCCCTTCCCTTGCTCTTCTGGCCCTTTCTCACTGGCTCCAAGGAACATGCCATGCAAACTCCCCTCTGCTTTTCTGTTTTCAGCCTCCTCTAGCCTTAGACTTTATTTCAAGAGGGGTCAGCAAGCAAGCCCTTCTCTAGCTCCCCCTGCTATGTACCTTCTACAGAAATCCTCACATTCTCCTTGGAAACATCCTAACAAATTGCTCCCTTCCAGCTTTTCTTTGATTTGGCCCAGATGTTGACAACCATATTTCTTCTTTCCCACTGGCTTCCACTCCACCTCCATCTGTCTGAGTCAGATCCAGCACAAGAGGCCAGTCACCCTCTTGCAGAGCAATATGGTTAGTAAATGCCTTCATCTCAGCTAAGGGTGTGTGTTTCAAAAAACTGTAAGGAAGCCAGAAATAAATAATTCACTGCAGTAATCTTATTCTTTTCACCCATAATTCAAGTTAATTCATCTTAAGCCTGCTATCTTCAGCACAAGGAAGTTCTATAGTTAAATCCCATGTTGAAAGCCAAGTCCAAGTAGCTGGACTTGGTCCAAAAGAAGGGACTCCAAGAGCTCAAACCACTTAGGAAAGGTGTCCTGCCACCTGAGACCTGAGACCATGGCCACCACAACTGCAGCATGGCCATGAAGATAAGCTCATTGCTGCTCCCAGTGTTTCTATTCCCAGGGCTCAACAGCTCTTCAACCTGCCAGGTGATGAGGGATCTCTCTGCTCCCTACTCCATCAGGACTCAGCAGCTTTGGCAGCAAAGTTTGTGTTTGTGGAGCACAGGCAGCAGGGATCATGCCCTGCTATCTCCACCCACTCCTCCTGCAGTGGCACCTCGCTGTCCCTGCAGGGCTGCAGCCTTCAGCAGCCTGTCAGGATAAGGGAAGGATTTCCCTGGTAGAAAGCAAAATGGTATCTAGTTTCTAGCCATTTTGTGAGACAGATTCCCAGACAACCAGGCCTTCAAACAACTGAGAGCTTTGCTTAAAAAGGATTTCCAGAAAGGAAGCCCAGACAAATATACCAGTGCAGCCTAGCTCTCTCTATGGAAGTCCCCTCCCAGCCAGCTATAACACATAAATTACCAAAGAACATCAAATTACCAAAGAACAGCAGATACTCTCTTTTTGATTTTGGCACCTATGCCAGACCCCATATTCTACAGCAATCAGTATTTCCATTTACCATCTGATCAGCTGGATGCTCCTGGTTAAAAGAGCTAAAGTGAACGCATTTGGACGTCAACAATGCACTGGTAGAGCCTCTAGATGTGTTTCTAAAAATACAAGTAGGTAAGCTATCACAAGCAAAAAACAACCAATCATAGTAGAGGCAAATATAATTTAGCAAGTTATATCTGCCATCACAAAACAAGCACAAACAAAGCATGAACATTTGAAACAACAAAAGCTGAAAATGCTACTAAAATGAAAAACTGCACAGGGAAACATATGAACAAGGCTTAAATCCCCTTTGCTAAAAAACAGTATTCAGTTGTGGGGAAGATCTCAGCATTACAGTCCTTCTCTAGGAAGGAAGAATAAAGAAAGAAAGCTCTAATTACAATAACAAAAAGTAACAATACAGAAGATCTAGATTAAGATTTTCAAAAACTATCAAAAAATTTTGAGAAATCAAGGTTCATCTTCAAAAGTGAGTCAAAGGCTTCAGAAAATCTCATTGCAGAGATGATGGTGAGAACTATTCAGGGAGCACCAAGCACTGTGGCAGCCCGGACAGACCACACGCCCCTGGGTCCAGCACCAGCCTTCCATCTGCCTGAAGCACACTGAGGGCCAGGCTGTGTGGCAAGCAGAGCCACAGTGTGCTGAACCATGCCATGACCTGAGCACCTTGGGCTCAGCACTCCCAGCAGCAAACCAGGACATCACACCATGAGCAAGACAGGGCAGGAACACCCAAGCAGAAGTCAAAGCTCTCCTCTGCCCAGCGGTGGTGGCACTCCAATGGCAATCCTGCTTTCCAGCCTTGCTGATGTTCACTTAGCTACTCATTTACCATACTGTGTTGTCTTCTGCCCTTCCTTGTCTCCTTCTATTCGAACCACACAGCTGGAATCACCTTTTCTTCCTCTTATGTTCTGGTCCATGGAGGAAAAAAGTACTTACTGAGACTGCAAACACTTATGAGTCCAAGCTTTGTTCTACTGTGGGCAAGATCCTTCAGTCAGCCCATTTTCATACTCGATGCTGGAGGCTGCACCTGCTTGACAAAACCTCTGCCAGCTGAATGAAGACTTGCCAAAGTAATTTCTCAAGAGCAAGGAAAAGATACACAGGTCTGATATTGATCAACATGCTTCAGAAGCTCAAAAAAGCCCACTGCTGCATTGTAAACAGCAGCAAATTATGACCTGTGCTCCTTTTAAATAGCAGAATGGAAGCATTATTTCAGCAAGCCAATTTGGTACCAGCTTTTTCCAGGCTGTGTGGCCCCATCTGCCCATTCCAGTTCAGTTTAGCTTTGACTGATCCCAGTTACATAACTGTACCCTTAAGCTCATAAATCGCAAGGTCAGTATCAGGTTAAACTCTTGCTGTGTAAGACAATATAGGCAAATCCTGAACAGTCCCATTGCCACACCTATTTTTCTGTGTATTTGATGCAATTCCCAGCTCAAAGCTCAGCAGGAGATTTCCTTTCCTTCTTGCATACCCCTTCAATTTTTTTCCTTCTTCCATTTCTCTCACAGGTTATTTTTACTTTTATAATGCAAGATGACAAAAATGAAATTTAGAAAAGCTAAATTGACAGCAATGCTTCTGTACCATCATTTTATTACAGGCATTGAACTGAAGTGTTTTAGGCAGCACATCATACAGCCTGTCACGAGCACACTGAGCTACCATGAAATGGTAGGAAAAATTAACAGTGTTCTACCAAATGTTCAATATTTTTAAATGTAAACAACCCACAAAAACAGACAAAGCTCAATGTCAGAACAAGTCTGTCCTATCAACACAATGTCCTAAAGGTGTAAGCCCTTCTTAGCCCTGGGCTCCCTGGTGCTGGAAGAAGCAGGCTGGCTTGGTTAAATGAGGTGGCAGGAAAACGACCTGGCAAGTCGTTACTGAAAGTTCCCTGCCAAATCCCTGCTGAAGTTCTGCTAGTGCACTCTATCTGCCTCTGCAAAACACTTGTATTTCAGAAAGGCTTGGTTGGGGTTTGTTTTGAATTTTACTGACACCTTTAAAGAGCTACCCTGGCTTTCTTTGCGTTTGTGAGACACCAGGAGAGTAGGAGTGAGAGTAAGGATATGCCTCACAGAGTAGAAACACAACAACAGCTTTGGAGAATGATTGAATGAAAAAAATTACTCTTCCTACAAGTCTGCTTCCAATGCTGGTGCTGGAGAGCATCATAATTTCTGCAACTCAGCAACTTCTGTCCCATCAAAGGTATGCTGCAGCACAAGGGAGAACAGCAGTTTTCATTCTACTGTGGAAAGAAATTATACTTGGAGTGACAGAATCACAGAAAATATTAGGTCAGAAGGGATCTCTGCAGGTCATCTGGTCCAATTTTCTACTCAAAGCTGGGTCTCATCTCCAAAATTTGATTGAATCCTTTGGGCCTTGACCTGTCAAGGGCTGAAAATTTCCAAGAACAGAGACTCCACAGCCTCTCTGGGGAGCCCATCGCAATAGCTAACCACTCCTGCTGCGAATGCTGTTTTACTTAGATCTACTCAAAATTCCTCTTGCTGACACTTGTGACTGTCATTGTGCAACTGACAATATCCAGCTGCACCTTCTCCTTAGTCCCCATGTAGGTAGTAAAAGTGGATTTTCATTCCCCCTTGATTCTTCTCCAAGCTGAAACAAACCTCATCCTTTCCTCCTGCACTAAGCACCCTCATCCTTTAACTGTCCTGATGTCCCTCCAGTCCATTTTGTCAACATCTCCCTTGTACAAAGAGCCCAGATGGGGCCCCACAAGGGTGAAGTCCCTTCCCTTGACCTGCCTGTTACCTTTCTGCTCATGCAGTATGCAGATATCCTGCTCTCCACATTACACACCTTCCACAGCTCACTAAATGATAATAATGGTTAGCTTCTTTCCCTCTGGCCCACATGAGGTGGTGTAATTTATCTGCATTTGGGCTATAAGACAGGCGGGAGGCTCTGTCACACAATTTACTCCAAGAAAGAAAAGTATGTTTATCTGTTACATTCACTCTGCCTCTGTTCAGGAGAGGTTTATGGAACAGAAAGGCTCCCTCTGAGCTTTGGCAGGGTGAGGAAATCATATGTGCTCATACCTCAAGAAGAGAAAAGCACTGAGAAGCCTTTTGGACAATGTGCCAGAGACTTAAAATATGTCAATTTGCCAATGTAAATCTTACCAACTATTATGCTAAAAAATTCCTTTAAAATTCTCCATATATGTTGGCTGCCAATTACACTGGATTCCTTTAGTGAATACAGAAATAAGGCCCTTTATCTCTGAAATATGTAAAACTTCTAATTGCATCTATTTCAGTAATTGGCTGCCTCATTCTCCTGGCTTGCTGTGGTTTGGTACCCACTCCCTGGCAGAGCCCACTCTGTGTAGCATTTCTGAATCCACTGCCCCCTTCTAAAGACCTACAAAACATGTTCCTGTGGTGTGCTGGAACAAAAGCTGTCACTGGATGCAGACACAAACACATGCTTGAGAAACAGTAGTGAAGCAATGAGCAAGAGGCACGCCATATTTTGTCAGTAGGAATGTTATGAAACAGCCACAAGAAAACTTAACCATATTTTTCTAATTTATGATAGAGTAGATAGGGTCTTATTTTGGAGCATGAAAATGTAATTTATCTCAATCTCTCTTTCCCCACCACCCCTTTCAAATAGTAGTCTGCACTGTCATCAAATTAAATTAACAGTTAAATAGAGCTGATTTCCAATCAGGACATTATAAGGATTTAACCTTCCTATACACACATACACTTACAAAAGGAATTGTGGTGATGAGATTGAGAGCAACATATTACCCAGAATCCTTTTAAGATTGAAGATGGGGAAAGAGAAAAGGGATTGATTGTGGTTTAAGAAGGATAAATTTGAAATATGAACTATCAAAATAACAATATTTGAGAAGTGACAGCAGATGTGTCAATTCACATTCTTTAGCTTCAAATTCTCCCATTTCACATAATTGTTAGCTGGCCCCAGAGCCTCATAGCACTGTATAAAGAAACAATTGCACATCTTCTAAAAACGGAAGATGGTGAGATCTCTTAAACAGCTTGCCCAAAGACCCTATTGTGCCAAAATTTTTATGGGTTTATTCAATAAATTAAAAGGAATACCTCCTATGGGAAGCAAAAGACATAACAGAACTGAAAACATTTCCTGTAGGAGGAGTATTTTTACATTTTTACAGAGAGAGGCAAATGAAAACTGAACACAGCACAGCCAACTGGTTTCTCACCACATTAGTCTCAGTAGGGTGCTACTCAACTGAAATTACCCTTCAGAGAAAAAATGAAAAAGTTAGTGCTCAGAAACGATCTTGCCATATTACAACAGTGGCAGAAAACAAAGGGATAAAGTAAATAAAACCTGTAAATAGAAATGGAAATTTTGTATTAGTCTTCCTCTTGCAAAATCAGTTATATGTGCTCAGTGGAGGTACATGTAGTTCCACCACTGAAAATCAAGTCCAGACTAATTCCAAGGCAATGCAAAAGAAATCCTAATTGCACTAAAAAACCTAAACCTAAATCCTTCCTTTGTTAGCAAGGTCTGCAACACACTTTGTACTTTGCTGGAAACCAGTTTGTCCAATTATAAGAAAAGTACTTATCATTTGACTTGGCCAATCCAAATAGTAGGCAACAGCTACAGTAAAACAGCTTTTTTTTTTCTTTTTCCGTATGAATTTCAGGTGATGAAAGGAACAAGACTCAGTATCTTCCTTTTTAATTTTAGGCAGGGAGGATAAAGGAAGCTATGCATAACAAGGTGTATTAGAAATGGATAAAAGACAAGCCCAACATAAAAAGGTCCCAGTGTGTGGAACAGAACTCAGAACCAAAGAGGAGAGAAAGAGAAAAGCAAGTTCCCAGCAGCCACGAGGAGAGTTTGTGCCTTGAACTGACTGCTCATGTGCCTCCTCGCTAAGTGCAGTGCTCCAAAATCTCTTTCTGACCTCACACACTCAGAGTCCTCATGGGTAAATAGCATAAGTCAGAAGGTCTTTGCTTTGAGAGGATACAGATGAGATTAAGTAGGAAGATCCAGAAAAGACAGCTCTGGTTTCATAAGTGGGGATGCTGATGCAAGCTGTTCCCATGGCCAGGACTGTGAGGATGATGACCCAGGGATGACAGCTTTAGGGTGTGAAACTGATGCTTGGTTTTATGAGCCAGAGACACAGTACCTAACCTACTTAGGTCCAAAAAGACAAACATGTGGTACCCAACATCTGGTTCCAGTACAACAATGTGGCAAGCATCAGGCACTGGAAGCTCATCAAATCCTTCAAAAACACTCTCAACTCTCCCAGGGATTTAATAATTCTTAGCTGACAACCGGAGTGGAAAAAACATGTAACTTGAAATAGCCAGTCTGTACACATCTAGGAAAAACTAAAACTCAAACAGAAAGCCTCCACATACATTTCCATTGACATGTATTATTGTTACAGGATAAGAAAAGATTTTAAAAAAATGAAAATTATTTTGAACAAGCACATCTTAAAAATTTGTACACAATAATTGATACAGAAATTTTAAAGTGAAGACTCGAAAGTAAATTCCTAGGACTGAATGGTAACTAAAGGCATTGCTTCCCTCCTGACACTTTGGTTTGATTAGCAGTCACTGGCCAAAAGGAAGGCACACATTTGAGTACTCTGTTGAAGTCTGAAAGCTCAGTACCTTCCAAACCTGGCCAATGAGTTGCAAAGTCAAATGAAGTCTGAACCTTGCTCTGAACCTCCTTATTGCTCTCCTTACAGTTTCTACAAGGTGAATGGAATATTTGGCCTCTTCTCCCACAATCCAGACACCTGGTCCAGTTAGCAACCAGTGGAACCCAGGATGCACAAAAATTGCATTTTGAAATGTTAGCTTAATTCAGTGGTGCTGTTGCTCTCAAATACTGTGCCACATAGCCAGAGAATCAAATATGAGCAGCGTTATATCATGTTTAAGGAGACAAAGACAGGATTGCCATTATGATTTTGATTTTTAGTACATTTTTTAATTAAGATTTTAACTCTACAACTCTGACACTAATACACTGAAGTTACTACTATGCCATCATGACTGTTCTGCCCTACTTGATCAGAACCCCCTGCTGGCTTCAATTATGAAATTTACATCTGGAAGGAAAAAACAAATGCCCCAAATAGGCTTAACACCTGTACAGCCTTAACACTTGTACAGCCAGAACACTGCAGAAGAAACTTCTGAAATGTTCTTCACCTGCAAGCTGTCACAGCTGCAGTTCTTTTCATGCAATAGAGTCTGCAAAACTAAATGTGCTTCAACTCCACCATGAAGTCAAGAAAGCAGTCTGGGTTGTTAATATTTTAGAGGTTACTTAAAATTACTTTTCAGTCTCATTTCTATTATTTTCACAAGTTCCTTTCCCATTACTTAAGCAATGCACACTTGAAAAATTCTGTCTGTCGTAGCCATCAACCCCCATATTCTCATCCAATGTCTTCAGACGTAATTTGGTCGAGAATGGGAAGAGACCACTTGCCAAAATCGGAAATACTGAATATATTTAGTTCCTTTTAGTTGCATTCCTGTCATGAGAGACCCACAACATTCCTGCCCACCAAATTTTGTAATTATAGAACACTTACAGCATTGAATGGAACAGACTCAGGCTGAGACTAACTAATCTGTATGTCCAGTGGTTTGGAATGTCTTAGGAAAGAAAATAAAGCTGAACAGTGCTTTATATATATATATATATTCCAGAGCAGAGCAGAGCAGTGGTAAATACCAGCACATACAGTTTTTAGTTTATATAAAAAAAAAAATCTTCTAAAGTCCTGTTCTCACACATCTCATTAAGACAACCCCTCAAGAGAAAAAATGCAAGTTATAGATTTAAACATGCTAGACCCCCATTTTGCTTCCAGGACAGTTAATCAGAGCTCTGCAAGGGAATATGTTCCAATATGTCTTCTATCCATACAGCAAAATCTCTGGGTTAGGTATCAAGGTGCTTAAGGGTAACACACTGCTCTCACAATTGATGTCCACCTAAACCACCACTGACACAGCTTGAGGCCGTTTCCTCTTGTCCTGAGAGGAGAGAGGACCCCCACTTGCTACAAGGAAAGAGAGAATCTACACTGCCTTTCCAATGAATTTAAACACCTTAAGTATCAAGCCAGTGAATTTACCAAAGCTGACCTGCCAAGGCACCTCTCAGCTGAAACCTGTGCTGTGAACGTTCACTACTTCTGATGGCCCTGCTATAAAATAATTCAGCTAAACCAATGTTGTTCTGGGAGTGCAGATTAGTTTCTCCAACATCCTTGCAGCTCATCACAGCTTGGCCAGCCAGCAGTGCAGGAGACGCTTGAATAAATCCTGGCTTCTCCCCCAAAACCTGGTGAGGAACCAGGGCAACCTTTCCTCCCATGGAAAACTCCTCCTGTAGTGTCAACGGCGAGCAAGTGGATCACAGGGTAGGTCAGGAGGAGGAGGAGGAGGAGGAGGTGTGGAAGGCTGAGCCATCCACCCACAACCCGATCTCATTGAGAAGCCAATTGCAAGCTAAGGATGTTGCCCCCTGCCTCACAGGGGCCAGGCATGCAGGTGGGAAGGCTGCAGATGTTTTGCTACCATCACTTTAAAATAAGCTCTCCCCCCAAAAAAAGCATACTAGTTGGAGATGGTAATGTTTAACTAGTGAGTAACACACAGATTATGACAGCAAAATAATCAGACCATATAAATTCAAGTGTGTAGATTTAGTTTCTCACAACAAATAGATTGCTTGGATACATTCCCATGATTTGCCATATTTTTTTATCCACTTGCTGTGGCTTCCCACTACCATTTTTAAGACAGAAAAATAAGCACAAGAATTAACACAACTTGAGACTTCACACAGATCTATTAATCTTGAGCTACTCTGGACCCAGCAAATGTATTTCAGCCAGTCACTCAGTGTAAACACTTGCATCCTTAACTTGTGCAGGTCTACTCAGGTATGTTAGCATGAATGTATGACAAATTTTGAAAGAATCAAGGCATTAAAGTATTTCTAGGTATTTTTACCATCTTATCCATGATATTTAGCTTACTTAGAGACTTACCTGAGCATATGAAACACTTAATGAAAGGATAATAGACTTAATTTTGCAAGTGAAAGTGAATTTTCTTTAAGGAAAACAGCATAAAAGGACAGCTGAGATCAGATGGGAATTAAAGATGAATGCTTTTTTTTCCTTATTAAAAAACCCCCTTGGCTTTGTCCTCCTGAAACCACTGGAAATGTAGTTGCTGATTTACACAGACCCAGGAACAGGTTTTTTATTTAAGCAGCTTATAAGCAGAAAACAGGAAGGTGAAAGAATGCTTGTCAGAGAAGTAAAGTTCTGCCAAAAAATAATCTTTATAGTTGTAAAAAGGTTCTTGTGAAGAAAACATGTCAATAAAGAACTGCTAGGTCACTGGACAGTGAGAGACACATCTGTCAGATGACACTTCACATTCAAAAATCTGTGGACCTAAGAATACAGGGCAAACACATTTAGGTGTGACCTGCTGCTGAAATTGGAAATCCCCTGTGCATTCAGGCATTCCATTAAAAATTATTTATGAATGGTGGCATGAACTTAGCAGCAACCTTTCTCTCCCTAGGCCAGTAGACAGGCTTGTCATATAAAATGCAGAAGTCAAAGAATTACAATGAAAAAAAGGTAAAATAAGCAATCCATTTTATTCTTCTGGCGTCATAACAAAGCTACTATGGGCACTGTGGCCTCCTATACAGAAATCTCAGATCAGTGGGGCATGCCTGCTGTAAAACCTGACTGGAGCTGGGCCAGGTGCCCTACCCCTGCAGCCCCAAGGCACCAGCTGTCCCAGGGCAGGATTCATCCAATGCAGGCTGCAAACCCCACCTTCAATGTGTTCCTGTGGATGCCACCACACTGATCCAGCCTGGGACAGGTGCAGGAGATCTGGCCCAGAAGTTATAACTTTGAAGGGGTTCTGAAGGGAACTTCCATGGCATTTTTACTTCACTTTACTCCTTTAAAGATTAAGATAGCAGGGGAAAAAATAATTACCACATTTATCTCCTAGTGCATAACCCTGTTGCTTCCATAGTGGCTGCAGAGCAGTATTTCCTCAAAAGGGCAATTATACTGAAGGTGTTGGAATGAAGGTAAAGAAAACTGATTTTGCATTTATTTTATTCCAAACTTATTGGATGGGAATTTTTAAGTACTCCAACTAAAACTTTCAATGTTTATTTTCATTAGGCAGTCATCTATTCAATTTTTTTTTTGCAGCCGAGTAAAATCATTATTGTGATGTATTTTATTTCCTAAGTTGAACAGAAATGGAACTACAGATTTTCTGCTGAGAATACAATAATTTGAATAATGGGGCCTTTTAAAGGCATGATATTATAAACAGTTACTTCCTTTTCACCCAATAAAATGTGGGTTTTTCCACCTCCTCAAGCACACTGCTTTGCCACAGCCAGGATGAAGCTGTAGAGACAAAAAAATCCTTCACTTACAAAAAATTGAACCTTTTCAAATAAACAGGAAGCAAACAACTAAGTCCTTTTTTAATAATGCTATTTTATAATGAGACCAGACTGAATGACCATTAGGATGCATCCCTAAAATAATAGGGAGAATAAGATAAATATTATGTATGAGCAGTTTCTTCTAAAATTAAGATTAATATAATTTGTAGATGTCTTTGCTGAACAACTAAGTTCATATCTGTATAACGTCTTGAAAACAGCAACTCTGAAACCAGCGAGTATCAGGTTAAACGAGAACTGACATAAAATTCACAATGACAACACTGGCCCACTGCAGGAGGCCAGCACACCCTGCTCCTGGCATCACAGCCTCACCACCATGACTGCTGGGACAATGACACCCCTCTCAAAAAAAGGGGTTAACTATTTAAAAATGCTCAACACACACCAAATTAAGGAAGAACCAGTACTTTGCTATATGCAATCTGAAGATGTGCTGTGATGTGTGTTTTGACACACAGCAGATCTGAAAAAAATGCCCCAAGTGTCCACCACTATAGATTCAGTGAAAAAGGAAGACCTGCTTAGATTTACTTATCAGAAGCCATGCTGTGAGTCTTGGACCCAGTAAAGAAACTCTGCAGAGAAACCTTATGTATGTTACACTTTTTGATAGACCTTATAACATCATTAGTGGATGAGCAGCAAAGTTATCCTTAGTGTGATCACCTATTATCTCACTGTCTGCTTGAGATTTTTATCCTTAAATAGTGTGATCACCTATTTTCTCACTGTTCACTGATGCTACAAATCCCACAAAGTTCTTTGAGACCATGAATTTTTACTATCTTAAAATTCAAGCATCAGGATGAAATATTGCTTAAGAGTAACTTCTGATTACAAGACTTCATAATAATCCATTTTTTAAAACTGCTAAAATTCTTCACCACCTCTTTCAACATTAGCCAGCATCATGCCTCAAGTTGCCACCCACATGTTGACACTCTGTCTGCAATTGGCAGACACTAACAACTTTTATACTCCAAGCAAACAGGGAGATATGGGAGCTCACAGTAAGATGCAGCCTTTGCCTATGAAAACTGCATTTTGTGATCTTGTGCTATCATGATGCCCAGTTCGGCTTTGATCTGATATTGCTGTGTAAGAGAATCATTTTACATGGAATTCCACATCCCACTGCAACAATGGGTCTGTTTTATTGGTGCATCCAATTATTACTAACTATTTATAATAAGTTCATCTGAAATGGGAACGGAAATGCTGTTTTCTGATGCCAGTGCTGCAGAAAGCATTACTAAACAGTTAAGCGGGAAACCTCATCATCATGAACAGGATGGAGAATTTCTCAAAACAAAAAAATTTCTTCTTCTTCTTGTGCTACAAAGGGCTCAGAACAACCAACTCGATGAGCAATTACTACCAGGAAACAATGCCACATTTTTTGAAAACATTCATCCGCATGGTATGGTATCTGCAGCCCAATATCGATGACATCCAAGTTAAATGAATAAATATTTGCATTGCAAAGTTGCAATTGTCTTGGAATAAAATTGTTCTTCATGTGGTACTGACAGATGTGCGTTTTCAAATAAATCACAACTCAAACACATTTTTAATGTGCACAACTGGGTGTGTGCACATTAAAAATAATTTGCCTATCTTGTTAGAAGCCATCACGCGCTTCAGTTTAAGAGGTGTGAAACTGGGAGGGGAAGGTTTTACAGGCCTGGGACACCTACACACGGAACCCGTCGAGGGAATCTCAAATATCCGACCCTCCAGCGCCGCAGATGCCAGCTCCCGGCACCAACACCCGCGGCGGCCTCGACGGCCCCGCTGCGCCGCGCACCCACGGCGGTGGCGCTGCCGGAGCCCCGCGGGTCAGCCCAGCCGGGCGGCGGCGGCGAAACACGGGAACGGGGAAGGGGACGAGGGCGGCGCGGCGGGTGCCCGTCCCCCGGGGGCGGGCGTGCCTACCTCGGATTTCCACACGACGTAGGCGGCGGGGCGAGGCTCGGGCGGCGAGGGTTGCCCCTTCCTTTGCTGCAGCCAGCGCCGGGGCGAGGAGAAGATGCTGTTGGCGGGGCTGGCGGTGCCGCTCAGCGCCAGGGCTGAGGGGGTGCGCGCCAGGAAGGGCAGCTCGCAGCCGGGACTGCGCTTCCCGCGGAGGCTCTCCTCGTCAAAGAGAGCACTGCCCGGCGGCGAGCGCTCCAGTGGGGTGCAGGGGGTGGAGAAGGAGGCGCCGTGGGGCGGCGGAGCGCCCCGAAAAGCGCAGCGCTCCCCCGGGGGGCTGCCGGCGGCCCGCGCCCGCGGCGCCCGCCCCGCGCCCTCGCCGTCCTCCCGGCCGCCGCCGATGATGGCGGGGTCGAGGCTGCGCGTCTGGCGGAGCCTCCGCTTGGAGAGGCTCTTGGCGGCGGCGGGGGCGGCGGCGGCCGGGGAGGAGCAGGAGAAGACGCTGCTCAGCAGGCTCTGCGCCGACATCGCGGCGGGCGCTGCCCCGGGCACGGCGGGGCGGCCGGGGGTCCCGCTTGGGCTCTCGCTGCCTCTGCCTCCAGCCCCCGCCAGGGCGGCGCGGAACGGCCCTCGGGGCGTCCCCTCGGCCGGGCTCAGCCCCCGGCAGCGCGGCCCGACGGCGGCACCGCGGGGCTCATGGCGGCGTCCGGCGCTGATGCTGCTCCGGGGCTGCCGCCGGCGCGGTCACTTTGCTGGGAGGGAGAGGGAGGAAAAAAAAATAGTTACGAGAGAAAAGGGGAGGGAAAACGGCAGCAGCGGAGCTTTTATCTGGGCTCGCCGCAGGCTGCCAGAGTCACTCCCCCCTCGGCCGCGATGCGCAGGGAGTCGCGGGCCGCCCCACACACACACGCACAGAGTCGGTCGGGTCCGGCGGTGGCGGGGCCCGTCCGCCTCCCCTCACGGGGCGGGAGGAGCCGCTCCCGGTGTCGCCCTCACCTCGCTGTGCCGCGGGACGCCCCCGTCGGGGGCGCGGGGGAGGCAGCCCCGCCGGGCTGCGCGGGCACCGGCGCTACGGGCCCCGGGCGCTGCCGCCCTGGGACGGTGCGGTTGCGTTTGGGGATGGATCGAGCAGCGGCGGGCAGCTGTTCTCCGGAACGATCGCTCCCGAGGTGCAGCCAAACCTGGATCTGACCCTTCTGAGCCCTGCGCCGCGTCCCACTCCGGCCCCGCTGCTGCTTATGGAATTCCCGTCCGCCCCGGCCCGGCTGTGTCGGGCAGAGATGATATCTCCAGAAAAAACTTCCAGCAACAAACAGGATACTCACATTGTGCAGCACACGGGACAGGGTCTTCAACGGAGCTCGATATGTAGCTGTGTTCTGGCCCACGTCTCCCTTGCCATCCTCTGAAACACCTCCGTTGAGGGCGCATGGACGTGAGCCCCACAGGCAGCGTGGGTCATCTGTAACTCGTCTGCTGAGTACCTCACTGCCACAGCAAAGGACGGGAGTGGGACCAGAGAAGCTAAGCCTCCTCAGCTCAAGTAACTGAACATGTTTATCTTCCATTGAGACTTTCTCTGTTCCCACTGCAAGCATAGGCAAGGAAACATTTACCAGAGCAAGAGAACAAACTTGGGGAAAGCAAAATTGTAAAGAAATGCAGAAACAGAATGCACAGGGAGGACAATATCAGGCAGCTCCATGCAGGCAGCCAGCTCCTTCCTCACCTGGAGTGAAGGAAGCAGCCCCTCAGCTGCAGAATCTGGCTCCTGCTGCTGCTCCTAGCTGGGAATATCAACAGTCTCCCTCCCCTCACTGGGGGAGTTCAGCAACGATGTTTGTCAGGTTTTTCCCGGATCTCCAACACCATCATTTACTCTGTGTTTAAACTTTATTAAGTAACCTTTAGCTTCATGGGTGGGTTTGGTTCTGTTGCTATTGTGTCAGTGAATGCTACAGCTGCTAAATTTTTCAAGTTGGAAAGCAAAACACACAGCACCAAATCCTGTTTTTCTTCCTGACCTATACTTTTATTTATGGACTAAGTGGAAGATGCCCAAGGACAACCCCTGTGCAAGTGGCGGACCTCCCCAGTTCCCAGATGAACTCACAGTTAGACTGCTGGGGCCTAAGCATCCTTCTTTTGACTTGAAAAACCACCAGCTCCACAAACCCCCAGTCTCCCCTAAACTGTTGCAGGCAGCTCTTAAAAAAATTGTCTAGAAAAAGACTGGTTATTTTGAAAAAGAAAAAAAAGTGCTTTAGCATGACACAAGGGTTATTTTCTCCTCCTGCTGCATTTTCTCCTCAAACCCTAGTGCAGGGTTGTGTTGTTCTCTCTGGCGTTCTGGAGCCAATGCAGGTCAATGATCTATGGCAGCACTTTCTGATTTCATCAATAGGGTAGGCACTTCTCTCCTCTGTGGCTTTGTTTAAGGTTCATGAACAGTTACAGCACACAGGTACATCCACTTTCAAAGGGAGGTGTTCTGCTTTTAGGTAATGTTTCCAAATGAGATTTTTTTTTCTTGGTCTGCAAAGTAGCTTTTCCCTCTTATTTTCATAAACTGTCCTATTGCCTAATTCCAAGTTCCTCCACAGCTAAGGTTGCAGCTGTTTCTGTTTAGAGCTTCATTTCATTTTGCCTCCTCATTAATGCCTTCAATAAAGTCTCATGCTTGAGACTAAAAAGAAGGTCTGAAGCATAAGACAATCTGCATTTGTTTTGCAATTCTGAGCCTATTCTAGCAATTTAGTTGAGAGACACATCTGCAATACAAATATATGTACGTGTGGCCACAAGTATTTGCTCTTTTTGTCCTGTACAAACATCGTGGGAACATAAAAGGACAGGAAGACATGAGGAAAAAGCCAGAGAGGGAAATTCGGAGCTGTAAGGAACTCCTCACGTGAGGAGCAGAGAGGACAATCACATTTGCCTCCAGAATTCACCAGAAGCAGTTCCCTGAAGCAGTGAGGTGCCCTGCCCACTTTGAAGGGCTGACACTCCTGGGCACAGCCAGTTGCCAGCAGGCAAACCCCCAAGTTTCCAATTCAGATCCTTACACGCTGCACACACAGCCTGTGAAAGGAGACTGAAACGATCAGATAAGTGCATAGTTAGGAGCATACGTCACAAGTAGCAGCTCTAAATGGAGGCAAAGCATTCTTATTTCCACCTGCTTAGCCCAGGTATTACTTATTGCCCAGCTGGTTTTCTTCATGAAAGCCTCCATCAAAAATTATCATTTTCATGAGACAGGATCACAGCTGCAATTCAAAGAGTAAATACAGCATATGCATAGAGATGTTCCATGTAGACAACTTCACTACTGCTCTTAGCTGCTGTCTGCATCTTTCAGGGGTAACAGCAATTAAAGCACTTACTGATTATTTTTGAAGTTTCTGTTCATTATCACTATGAACTGCATTATTGTGAGACCTGGCATCACCATCCTGAAATAGGCTTGAGCTCTTAGTGGGCATGGTACAGGCACAGGACAAAAACACAGTCCTAATTCCCAGATTTTACTGATAACTTCCAGCCACAAGATACTGTCTGGGCAGCCATATCTGCAGAGGATTGGTGAGATAATACTAGTTGATCTGATACTGCTAGCCCTTCCTTTCTGAGGCAAAACAGGCTGCCCAAGGAAGTGGTGGAGGCACTGTCCTGGGAGGTATTTAAAAAAAGTGAAGGTATTTAAAAGAAGTGGCATGAAATTATTTCTGTTTATGCCTTCATTGCCTTGATCTTCACCAACAAAATCTCCCAGCCCTTTGTGCCTCAAGGTGAAAAAACCTGTAAATAGGGTAAAAGGACCAAGTCATGGATCTTCTCTTGAGTAGTCACAGACCAGTCAAGTCTCAGGAGCCGGTGGGGATGAATCTGAGAGTGCTCAAAGAGCTCAGTGATGTCACTGGAAGGCCACTTTTTGTATTTGAAAGGCCATCAAGATTTGGAGAAGTACGTAATGGCTTGGAAAAGGCCAAGTGTTGCACCTGAGCAAGGTGCAAGGACTACCCAAGGTACTTCAGGCAGGTGGCTTCACTTGAGGAAAATAATAAAAGCAAGTTCTCTTGGAAGCTATTTCTGGGCACATAGAGGAGAAAAATGTGACTGGAAGGGTAATGTGATTACCAAGTGTAATCATCAGTACTGGAACAGGTTGTGGGATCCCTATCACTGATGGTTTTCAAGATCTAACTGAAAAAGGCACTCAGCAATCTTGTCTTAGTTGAGTTTTTGCCCTTCTGTGACCAGGAGGATGGAGTATAGACCTCTTGAGGTTCCCTCCAACTTGAATCACTTTCTGGTTCTAAACAAATACTAACTTTGAAGCAAAGTCAAGAAAACCTTAGCCTTCAGAAAATTTTCAGAGACTTTGTGTAAATGGCTATCTCTTGACTTTGTAACAAGCATGTAACATGGTTAAGTTTGAGAGAAACTATGGTCTTATTGTTATTTTAACAATGTCTGGTTTTATTAATGCCTCATTAAACTGAAATTGGAAGGAGTGACTGTCACCTGTTATTGGTTGAATTTTTAAAAAATAATTTTTTATCAAAATGAGAGTGTATTCATCTGAAGAATGAAAAATAGCCTGGTTTGTTCAGACTTCTGAAAAATCCCTGAAAATAAAGGTGATTTGGAAAACAGTAACTTTTTGTAACTCTAATTACTTTTTTAGAATTTATTAAGAATTAAAAAAATTCCAAAGCCACTCTTTTACCTTACTGTTATTTCTTACAGAAGAATTCATAAGTTTGTCATTCCTGAGATTTGATTGTTTTGGTCAAAAAGGATTTAATCTAAAATGTATCTCTTCCAGTCTTTCTGTGAAAATGAAAGAACTGTTATATTTTTTAACAGACTTTTGTCTTGGTTGTGGTGCAATTGATCTATAAACATTTCAGCACAGCACTCAAGGCTGCTCCTCCAGAAGAGAGAGTGCTACAGAAGTGTTTGTGGAGGCAGCTGTGGCGTGGGGTGCATGAGTCCACACAAGGAGCCAGCACCCAGCTTTTACTCCAGAGGGGTTCAACCTCCACCCAGCTGGTGACCTACTCAGTGCTTAGCTAGGAAAGCTGAATCTGTGTGACAGCACCCCAAAAAAAATTTTAAAAGAAATTTTTTGTAAAGAGAAAAAGAAGCTTGGGATTTATTTATTGGATTTATTTATTTATTCCAATTTATATTAGAAGGGAGAAGCAATGTAATGACATTACTCCTCAAAACGTTTGCTGTACTGAAGCAAT
>WBNQ01049679.1:3623-19470 GCA_013401375.1 Spizella passerina | reverse complement strand
GCCCATTTCTTTGAAAACACTGAAGCAAATTCACACTGGACACAGCAGGAGCAGGGCTCTGAGAATCCAAATTGAAACATCCAGGCCAGGTTTTTGCTAGAAAAACACGATTTCTTCCCTAAATTTCTTGCTAATATTCTCCCCTCCTCACTCTCTGCACAGGCACTCACACACATGCTCTTTCTAAGAGAATCCCAATGCTTGCAATCTGTCATTCAATAGAAAAAATAGCAATAGCCAAGTACAGTGATGAATAAAATTATCCCTGCGCATATAAATGTACAATATGCTAATGAACACTCCTTCCTGAGGAGGAGGAGGAGGAGTGGGATGCAGCAGAGGGCTTTGTGCAAACCCTCTGCAAATGGTGGGTTCCACAGGAGTGGAATGAAACATCATGAGCTGAGTCTTTCAGCCCAGGATCTCCTGTATTAACCTAATGCAGGTATAGAGCAGAATAATTCCCAAAAGCACTTACATACATTCACCCCAAGCACCCTCCTGGAAAGCACTGCTGTCCTCAAGGCAGGTATACAGAGCACCTGCATTATTTTCACCACAGTTAAGGCTTTGAGTCAGCAATAACACACCCTTGATGGATAGCAGAATATTTAAGCTCATTGTTTCAGCATCAGCTGCTCTTTGTGCAGCAAGCACGGTAACTTTTGAGTGCTGATTTTATTGCAGACACACACCAAAATGGTGTCTTCCATTACTTAACCTGGGCTGGGAAGGTGGGGAGTTTTCCTTCCCTTTATTACGTATTTTTAACATTGTTTTTGTTAATAAAGCCACTATTATAAAAAAAAAGAATTAAATAACACAAACTGAGGTTGAATGGGCTGATTTAAGTACGTTTTCAGCCAGTGCTAAACAAGAGGTGGCAGGAGGGGGAGAACTGATTACTTATGCTGACTATTACTTCACCCCTTAGAATGACAATGATCTTAGTTTTTTTAATCACCAGACTATTCAGCAGAGTGGAAATTGCACCCACGTGGAATATTTATCACCCTGTGAACCCAGCCAAGTCTTCATACCCAGCAAACTCAGATACCAAGATGTGAGTGAGTGACCTTAGTTCCTCTGGGTAGAAAACTTTCACTCTGTGGAATGTGTTCCTGAGGTTTTTTTACCAAAAATGGACATTTTTAACTTTTCTGTGGATGAAAAGCTGCCTTGGTTAAAAGAAGACAAATTAGAAACTTCAAAAGATTATGTTATCATAGAATTATGGAATTATTTGGGTTGGAAAGGACATTAAAGCCCAGCCCAACAGCCACCCTGTCCCAGGTTGCTCCAAGCCCTGTTCAACCTGGCCTTGGACACTTGCAGGGATCCAGGGGCAGCCACAGCTGCCCTGGGCACTCTGTGCCAGGGCCTCAGCATCCCCACAGCCAGGAATTTCTTCCACATATCCAATCTAAATCTCCCCTCTTGCAGCCTGAACCCAATTCCACCTTGTCCTGTCACTCCAGCTCCCAACAAAAGTCCCTTTTTGGTTATAGGTTCCTTCAGATACTGGTAAATGGTCCCAGGATATGAATTTTTATTTAAAAAAAAATAAATTAAAATATAAAGGTTTTTATGTACCATACAAGTGAGGGTCCCATCCCCATACCAACCACTCTGCAGACACAGAATTATGACAGGAATAGAATCTCTCCCCTGTGCTTTCCAAGATCTCCTTTCACCAGAGGGCAGAGGAAACAAAAGGCACCAAGTGCATCAAACTCCCTTTTGGACACATAGATCAGATTATATTCCATAAAAACTCTTTTTGGAGATTTCCCTCAGCACAAGCACAGGACCCTGGCTGACCATAAAGCTGGGCACAGACTTCAGGCAAAAAGCGAGTTTCTCAAGAACTGTTACCAGTAGAAATTCTTCTTTTCAGGCTTTTATATGGATGTTGGACTCCAAGTGCTTTTGAAAATCACACTACTGCATCATCTCTAGGTATTCATACCACAGTCCTGACAGGTTACATAAACAAAATGCAGTATCTAAAAATATGCATGAACCAAAAAAAAAATCTGTCATTTAGATTTTTTTTTAGCAAAGTATAACTTTGCTATAGAAGTTCATAATTTCTCTGATGTTCTCTCAACATTCAACATTTAAGCATCAACTTCTTCAAAATCACTGCAATGCTTCCACAGTGCATAACAGCAACACAAAGTGGAACTGAAACACACTCTGATAGAAATTTCACAAAAATGAGAGAATATTTATAAACCAGAGAGACCTTTTCCAGCAAAGAAAGATTTCTCTGTCAACACAAAACATCCAATCCACGCCCAGGTTTGACTGAAGCCGATGCTGCAATAAACAAGGGAACGACTTCCACACAGAAACCATTCAAAGCTTTTTTTTTTTTCTTACAGATTTTTGCACCAACGGACCTTAAAAGCCCCAGCGAACTTTATTTAAGTCCTTACCAGTTAACTTCTTCACAGGCTGGAGCCGAACACTGATAGACTGATGTGTGAGTAAGGGGGAGGATGGAAGGGAGCGGGACATGCCCTCCATTATCCGAATGTGCTGCATACCTTCGGTCACTGGGAGAGGAGGAATTGCGTAGTCGGGTTCAAAAGCACAGTCGTTCTCTGTGGAGGTGCCTAATGGGGGGAGGAAGAGAAACACCAGTGGGTTAGAGTGCAAGGGGAAGAATCCTGCATGCATCATTCCCCGAGGGCTGGCTGGAGGGAGCTCGGTGCAGAGCGGAATTGCCGAGCGCTCGTTCGCTCTGCGCACTCGTGACGCGTCCCTTGTTGGGCCTTGCTCTATATGATGAACAGCAGAAGCATGAAGAATTTCTTTCAGTGTTCTTAATTTGTCTTTCAGAATCTTTTAATGGCCAGACTATTCAGCAGAGTGGAAATTGCACCCACGTGGAGTATTTATCACCCTCTGAACCCAGCCAAGTCTTCATATCCAGCAAACTCCAGTTTTCGATATAATGACCGTAGTTTTTAGATTGTGGGTTTGTAATAAAAAATGTCCCAGCTAAATTAAACTTAAATAGGAGGACCTTTAGCCTAAATAACCCACAAACCCCAAATAAAATGAAGAACAAACGCCTCTAAAAACAGCCACCAGCTCCAACTCTCTCAAGAGACACAAAAAGCCCACGTGGGGGTCGCATCATTACACATCCACAATGCAATACATGGAATAACATGAGAACAAGTGAAGACAGAATAATAAAAGGACTTGACCCTAATTCTAATCAATATTAATGAACAGTGAAGGGAAGGTGCTTCAGATCAGCAAGAGACAGGAGCCATAAGGTTCCTCCTATTAGTAGCAGATATGGAAACCTTGGGGTCGAGGACACCTGGATCTCCACTCTTATCAGTAAGATGAACAATCTAACCCAGACAACTAATAATTCACATGCAAAACCAACCCAAACTGTTATCAATGATATTTCACTAATTTTTCAATAATGTGAGAAGGCCAGACTTGTGTCACTCTGCTCCAAGACAGATTTTAGCTCTTATTGCATGCTGATGTTTTCCCTCTATAAAGACATTCCTCACTGGATTTCCACTGCATAGCTGTGCTGTTCTCAGTGGCTTGTGAGAGTGCTTTTAAAAGAGAAAATGATTGCTGGACAGAAAGGGAGATGGGCAAGAGTGGGAATAAGACTGAAGGGCAAGAGCCTCAAATGCATGGTACTTCAGAGGAGATGATGGACGAGCTGTATTCCCAATATTCAAAGTACAATGTGAACAACCCAACATATTGCATACAATCAGCAGAAAAACCCATGCTGAAACAACTGTCAAAAATCCTGGACCAGCTCCCAAAGGGTTCTAGAGTGGCTGAAGTGCATCCACTCCTGGTGCCAGCAATCAGGAATGTCTCTCAGCAGCTCTGTAATGCTCTTTACATGAAAGCCAAATCAGCACTAACACCCTTCACAGCCTCACTGGCTCTGACAGTTCAGAACACAGCTCACTCCCTGCTTGCTCATCACTCACCAGGCACCAGGAGCTCCCTGCAGGCTCTGCCAGCCCAGCCAGGCTCACCAGGAGTGTCAGGAACCACCATCTCTGCCAAAACTAGCACCCAAAAAGCCAACCCATGATGGGATTTTAAAATACATTTAGCACCAGGCATGAAAAAACAGATTTGCCACCAATGATTTTGATTCTTAAAAATAATTTCAATTGCTTCAGGCTAAATTTTAGGGAACCATAAACCATGGACATCACCTGCAGCTTAAAGTCTGGGAAAGACAAGTGTACATGCATTTCACTGGTTATTATGGTGTAAGTTCCCAGTGTCTTTGATCAATCTGCTTAAAATCAAGGGCAGTATGTTATATAAAATTAAAGGTAATTATAGGTGGGCAAAGTTTTTCCTCTTAAAATTCAAAGGCTTTACAACAAAACAGTGAACTCACAAAACATCCACAAGGTACTACCTCAATTTCACATGTACCAAAATTCCTCTCTCCTCCTTGGCAGAGTAAATAAACAAGCAAAACCCTGAAACAGTCTGAAATTTGTTTTGATCAGAAAGAATATGGGGCTTATCAAATCCTGAAATTAGGGCTCATTGATGGCTGAACTGAAACTTTAGCAGTTTGGTTATGTAATATATTTAAATAAAATATTACCGTGAAGTGCATATTTGAACTAATGAACTATTTCTTGTAGTTTTACAAGATTACCACAGAATCATTCAGGTTGGAAAAGACCTTTAAGATCACTCCAACCATCAACCCAGCATCACCACGATGCTCACCACTAAGCCATGTCCTTAAATGTCACATTCACACATTTTTGGAACACTTCCAGGGCTGGTGACTCCACCACTGCCCTGGCCAATCTGTTCCAGGGCTTGACAATTCTCTCCATGAAAAATATTTTCCTAAATCAACCTAACCAAAACCTCTGATCTAAACCTCCCCTGGCACAACTTGAGGCTGTTTCCTCTTGTCCTGCCAATGAAGCTTTGAAGACACATGGGCATCACACATGGTAGCATGGAAGGTCAGACAGCAAGAAAACAATGCTCCATTTCAGCTGGATGCTTTATCCAAGGAGAATAAACTTCCTCAACCCACCACAAGGAAAAATACCCATTAGCACGTGCAGAAAGATTTCAAGTGATGGACACAGAGCTGGGGAAAGTTAGAGAAAATGCTTCTATAGAGCAGAGAGCTTTCTTGCATGCTGTAGAAACCCTGTCTCTACAACTGCATCCACTGATCCAAATGGAAATATTTAGCTCAAAGCTTGTTGCTCCAAGAACTTGGAAGCTTTTTAACCTTTTCCCCTTCCATTCCCTCTCACGCTGAAATTTCTTGCTGGTTGCTGCAGTTCAGTCAGTCACCAAAGAGGCACAGATCAGTGATTTTTGAGAAAGGATTTGCAAAAAAAAAAGATCCCCTCTTACTCTGCCAAAACCCATGCCTTTCCCACAGCAGCAGAGATCCAGAATAGATGGGTTGAAAGGGAACTTGAGAGAACAGAATGTGTTCAGATAGCTCCCAGCAGCAGCTGCATCTGAGCTGCTCTGCCCCATAACAAGAAACCACTGGACACAAGCCAAACACAGAGGAGGACATGCCAGGCACCCACAGCAGAGCCTCCAGCACACAGCTACACACCAACAACTTCATCTGAGCTCAGCTGGAAAGAACAGCCACTCTCTGAATGTCAAAGCACTTCTATGCGAGCTACCATAGAATATGTACAGCTATAAATCCCCTGGCTCCTTCCTGATTTTACTTTAACTCTACTTTAAAACAACAAAATTAAAAATAATTCATTTAAATGCAGTAATTGAAAGATCCTATGTGAAAAGAGCAGTTGACACTTCTGAGCTTCAGGGCTTTAACTACCAATTCTGATCCCCCTAATTCTGATCGCAGCTTCAATGACTCAAAATCATCTCACCCAGGCAACACTGGAATACTGCCAAAAAAGGACAATTCTCTGGAGAAAATGTCCCCATAATAAGTCATTAGGACACCATGACAACAACAGGCTTGAGCCTAAATGAAAGGAAAATTATTGCTGCAACCCCAAAGACAGAGTAAGTCAATGAGCACAGAACCAGAGCCCTTCCTCACAAAAAATGCTGCTCAGTCTCAAAGCTGCGTGAGAATCCAACATTTTCACAACCTTCACAAATGAAAAAATGCTTAAAACTTAGTAAAGCTGCTTCAAAGGACACGTAACCCAGCACAGATCTAAGACCAGCTGCTGTCAGGGACAGAAATCCCCATTACAGGTGTTAACCAACCACCAAACCTACTCTGAGTGACAGACACCCAACAAAAGAGTCTGTTGGATTGTTACTTAAAGAATATAAACCCTGCTTTTAGTATTTCCTTCCTTGGACCTTTTGTCCTCTTCCTGTGGGGTGAAACAAAGCAAAAGATGTAAGGTGGGGCTGTTCAGCCCCCAGACAGGTACACACAGGTGCTTTTCTATCACATCCCAGGGCTTGGGGAAGGAGAACCTGGCTATGGTGAACCTGCCTGGTTATGGTGAACCTGCCTGGTTATGGTGAACCTGCCTGGCTATGGTGAACCTGCCTGGCTATGGTGAACCTGCCCGGCTATGGTGAACCTGCCCGGTTATGGTGAACCTGCCTGGCTATGGTGAACCTGCCTGGCTATGGTGAACCTGCCTGGCTATGGTGAACCTGGCTGAAGCTCTTTGATATCAGGAGGAAAATAAGTAGAAACTTGGAAACTCAATGCTGGTTTGGGCTGGTGTGTGCTGAGGAATTCCAGCTCCCACAGCAGAACACTCTGCCCCTGTGGCTGCAGGATGGAGACACCGTGCTCTGCGCTGCGCCAGGAGTTGGGTTAAACTCCAAGATTGTCTGGTTTGTCAGTCTCAGAGCAATGTGGACAAAAACCACGGGTGCAAAGTCTGTCAGGGCACACAGTCTGACGAGAAACACGACACGTGGGAAGTACCAGAGGTGAACAAAGGAGACGAGTGCCCGAGGCAGAACAACGCTCAGGTTTTACCTTGCCCAGCTCGGCTCTGACGGGAGTCTACACTTGCCTGTCTTCGGTCTGGTGGCTCCTCGTTCCCTCCATCTGCACGAGAACCAAAACAGCACAAGTAGAACATCACAGTGGACAGGTCAGGCAGATGCAACTTTTCCTTGAGTCCCATCACCTATCTCAGAGGAACAGCAGGACAAATGTCCCTCTGGCAGGCTGAAACTGGGCAAAGTGCTGCTTGACTCTGCTGCTCCTTCCACCTTTGCCCCAGCTCACTGCAATGAAATCCATGAGGTCTTTGGGGATAGGAGGACTTGCTCCTATTTACTTGCTCCTATTGATGCCACAGACATTTGAATAAGATAAAAACCAAACTGTGCATCTTCAAAGAGCTCCTTCAATTCGGACTGTTATATCAAAATATAAAAATATTAAGCACTGGAATTAAGAGATCAAAAAAATTAAAAATAACTGAAATATGAAATTTGAAACTGTGTCCCTTTAAAATTATTTGTCCGCTAAAACCCAGGAAGGCTGGGAAGAATAAAACCTCTTATTACATCCTCTTGAAACTGTTTAGGAAAGCAGCTACAGTTAACAAATCCCAAATCCATCTGTGTAAATGCAGAGTGGGACATTGTGTACAATATTATACAATTAATTACAGGCTGCTCTTCATTGATCAACTGACCAGATTAGAAACAATAGATACACCCATCAATACAGATGCTTGAGTACATGGAGTCTCTGGCAGCTGAGAGCAAAAAGAAGCCCAACTCCACAGAGGGGGGAAAAGCAAACCCAGGGATTTCAAATTCAAGCTGTATTTCAGCAGCTCTTTCCTTATGGTAGAAGAAGGGGAAGCTTTCAAAATCTTTAAAACAGTTTTGAAATAACTGAATTCTTAAATAGCTGTTTAAAAACTCAATAGCCAGTTTAGCATTGATGTGTTTTGATGACACTAAAAGCAACTGCATTTTGATATATTTGCATCTCTGGATAGAAATCTCTCTACATAAGTTATTTGGTGAAGAGGCCTGTTGTGCCATAATTTATCAACTCCTGCTGCATCTGAGCTATATCTGGCTTGATAGGAAATTGTGAATTGCAGCACCAGAGCAGAACTAAAATGGGGAATAAAAATTTTAGTCTACCTCCACCCCCAAAAAGAGAGGAACCACACCCCAGGCCAGGAAAGGTTTTCTGCTCCCCCTTCCCTTGGTGAAATGCTCCCAGCCCTCAGTTTTCCTGAAGCAATGCTCAGGCACCTTGAACTGATGCCAGGCAGGCCATTTCTGTCACCTTTGCATCCTTCCCTGCTGACACAGCAGCTGCATGTGAAGGTTGTCTGGCTGCAGCAGCCCAGAATCCTGATTTTAAATGAGCTGCACCCACCCAACAAGCCAATAATTGCCAGGGAGGCCACAGACCCTGACACTTGTCCAGCTCCCTTCTGCACTGTGGCTGCCAGAAGGATGTCACACTGCTGGTGCAACTGCAACTGCAATAATATCATCATCATCATCATCATCATCCCTGATGGTCCCTGGCCATGACCTCTAAGTCACTGAGAAAACAAAAACCCTTCTGAGCTATGAACATAAATCCAAACGCAAAATAACTCTAAGGACTAAACATTTCAAAAGACAAGAAAGCCCCAGTATTAAAATCAGGAGTAAAGCCCTGTATTAATCCAAAGACACACAATCATCAGCAAAAGACAAACTCCCTCCCTGAAATTTTCATCATTCCTTTGGCACCAAGCTACATGGAACTGGATGAGCTTTAAGGTCCCTTTCAACCCAACCCTGAGATGTCTGATTTATTTTATGATTCAATCTCCTTGATGACATGGAAAGACAAATCTCTGCTGTACAGTTACCCTTCAAACCCTGCCTTGAGAACAAGCCATGGCCAAAGGAGAGGCTGGGGCAGCAGATCTGCTCCCCAAAATGCTCCAGCACCCAATGGTGGGACACAAAATGGTGACAACAGGCTGCCAAAGCCACTGGGTTGGAGAAGAGGAACAGGAATCAAGAGTCTGGGATGGATCTCCCTGCAGGTTACGCAGCGTATTAAGGGGGAAAGAAAGCTCACAGTAAATTAATCTCCAAAATGCATTTAGTGGGTGGGAAAGGAAAAAATAAATCAGATGACTCAGCAGATATTAAATCTTCAGTCAGCATACAGCAGCTGCTGCATTTGATCTGGATGCAGCAAAGGTGGGGCTCGGTGGAAACCAACAGCCACAGTTAAGAGCTGAATAACTGAACTATTTAATTCTTTGTCCCTTCACTGCAAATAAAAATGTTGAGCATAATCTGCTCCCAGCAGTGGAGCAGCAAGGTTAGCAGGGAACAATACCACACTTAATTATGAAGTTATCTCCCTGTACATGCAGAAAAGGGGAGATTACTGTTTCTAAGGGAATATTAATTCTCACATTTTTTGAACTTCCAAGTGCTTGTAGTTACATCCACCTCTGTCACCGCAGCAACACTCCTAGATATTTCATTTTTGCATGATTTTAGGTAGTTGTTACTATTTGCTTCAGCAATAGCTATTGTTTATAGACATGACCTATTATACAGACAACATCCATGGACAGTATCACTCCTGAAGTTCGATTGACTCAGTTGCTGTAATGATTGCCAGGGTGGTGAAACACCAAAGTTATTGACAAACCCCTCAATGCAACAGCTAAAATAGGTCACCAGAAGTAAATCAGTTGTGAAATCATTGCTAGAGAACACAGCTATCCATGTTAATTCAAAATAAAGACCAGCACAGACTGAGATGAACCTGTTTAAAGAGCTTTACAGAAGTTGTCAAGCAAGAAGAAACAATCAAATGCCACGAGGGAAGTGAATAATATTGTAAATATTGACTCAGTAATTCATATTCTCTTGTATCTCACTGTGAAAGGGAGAAAAACTTTTGTGATCTTGAAAAAAATCTCAGTGTTAATAAAATCCATTAACTCTTACAGAGTATTTTAGTTTTTGAAAGCTGCTGTCTCCTCAGTGTCCAGCATCTGTCCACCTGGGATGCTGGACAAAGGTCAGAAACCCAACAAGGCTTCTGAGTGCCTGATTCTGAGCCCAGAACAGAGTAAACAGTCATGGATATTAACTCCTTCTCTCAGTGACAAGGAGATGAAGGATCTCAGAGACCATGATGAGTCACAGGATCAGCACAGCAGTCTCTCCTGCTATAGCCAGGTATAAACACTCCTGCTTCCTCTTCTCCCCTATCCCCATTCCACCAGGTCTCCATTAAAACCACTGACACAACAAATCCTCCCCGATACACACAACTGGATTCTTTGAACTGACTGCTTTGACAGGGAGAGAAAATCTCAAGGTTTCAGCATTTCTAAACAAATCCCCTGCACAAAGCACCACAATCAGTATGACAGGGCTGCAAACAGGAGCCAGATCTGCACCAGCACATCTGATGTCAGTACATCCCACAGCACCTCTGGCATCAGCTCTGTCAGCACCTCCTGCCAGGCATTCTCCTTAAAGGCAAACATAACAAGGTTCGTACAAAATCAAGTGCTAGCAGCCCAATATTCCTGGTTTCCTATTTAATTAAAAGGCCTTTAAAACCCACACTGTGACTAAACGTCTCTCAAGATCTGACAGAGCAATTTTTAAGGCAGAAGAATCCAAGGGTGGGTGAGGCTGCTGCACGCATGCTGGGGAACCTGCGGCAGGAACCGACTGCATTGGACGTGCTGCTGCTCTCACAGCCACCAGCAGAGCACACTCCACTGTTAAGAGCTGATAAATCAATAATTTAAATCCATATAATATCAAAACTGCATCTGGAAAAGGCGGAACACTCACACAAAGGCAGTCAAGGCGTGAGGGACGGATCCGACCGCAGCCCAGCCCAGCATCCCTGCAGGAGCATCCCCGAACGCACGGCCCGGCGGCTGGAGACGCGGCTCCCAGCTGCCATTGTGCTCCCAAAACAAAGACACAGGGGGGAAAATCCTTGAAATAAATAAATCAGACAGCTCCAGGGGCTGGAGCCCAGCGGGAGGATCCTGGAGCTGCCAGCACTGCTGCTGCAGGAGCTGGTGCTGAGTCTGAGCCTGAACGCGCCGCAGCGATGGAGAGGGAGCTGCAAATCTTGTTCTGAGCATCCCCGAAGGATTCCTGCCTGCTGAGAAAGGACACGTGCCACAGCATCTGCCTGCTGCTCACCCACGGTGAGGTGTGCCTGGGATGGGCAAAGTGGTTCCCAGCCGGAGCAGGAGGGAAGAGGGAGCCCAGTGTGGTACTGGAAATAATTATTTTAATCAAAAGTCCTGCCTGATCATTTAGTTTGTGAGTAGTTTTCAGCCTCAGAAAACAATATGCACCCCCATTACAAATTCTTATTATGCTGTGATTAATTATATTATAAATTCTATTAAATATTCTATTAATTATGATTGTTATGGTTATTGTTATTGCTATAAAATAGCAACGTGGCTTAACAGGCTTTGGCAATTCATAAACATACTTAAGTCCATGCATTTATCATCCAAATTCTTCTTTGAGGAAAGTCATTTGGGCAGAGCAGGAATTACAGATTTTGGTTTTTTGAGGGAACTCTAACACAGATCCAGGGAAGCATCACCCAGCAAATGTGATGCTAAAATGCCTCAGCACCTCCCAAAAGTTGGCACTTTTTTTTCTCCACCTGCTCCTGCATGCTCCAGCTACATTTTGATGGCAGAAACTTCCTCTTTTTAGAAGCAGAAAGGGTTTTAAGGTCCTTTCCCAACCCAAAACACTCTGCAAATCAATGATAAATGGACTTCAAGCTGTAAAGGTCTATTGTCTTCTTCTGGGATATCCTGCATTAACTCCTCATGTTGCTTATTAGTCATGGAATTTCACAGAAAAAAAACAACAAAAAACCAACAAAAATAACCCAACTCAGTGGTCAGAGGCCAAAAGACTTCTTAGAGGAGCCACAAATTAATAAAAAAAATTCTTTGCCTCTGCAAGTACATTTGTGTTTATTTTCATTGCTGCAGTATTTGGAAGCCTGAACTGAAATTAAGGTCCTACTGTGTTGGCAGCTTGTACAAAAAACACAGCAAGAAAACACCCCTGTCACATTAAATTTATTAACTGAAGTCCTGTTCCTACAAGAGACATTGCCAGCATTCCTGCCCAGGAATTTCAGACACAAATACAAATGAGGTTTTTCTCCAGCATGAAGAAATCATATGTGCCAACATCTGAGTTATTCTGGGGCAGAATGAATCCTAAGTTCAGATCTCAGTGACACAGATCTGTACCTTCCTCATCTCAGAAGCTGTTATTTGTCACTGGAAAAAAGCAGTTCCTTCCAATCTGGGGTACAATTCATCTCACCTATTTCAAACAGAAAAAGCAGCATCCTTCTTTCTATTAACATCAAGTAACTCTTTTATCCAGAGACACCTATACTGAGTATGTAAATCAAACCCAACAACCCCTCCTTTTCCTTTTTTTTTTATGTGGGAAGATGACTTCATGACAAAAATATATGGAGTAAAAAACTGTGTGGCTAATAATATTTGGGAGTTATACAGTGTATTTCATTCATTAATTTTAAAACTACTGTAACAATGTATAAGTCAAAAGCAGACTATATTTAGTATATAATTAAATTGTGTCACTTGAAATCGTAACAAAAAACCACCCCCAAATATAAATTAAAAGCCTTTTTTTAAATCTGTATGTTGGAATCATGAGATAATCCATGATCTTTATTTCCTACTCTAAGAATGGTCCAAAGGTTCAGTTCAACAGATTATTTTGTCTACCAGCAAATCAGTAACAGAGTCTGAGAGGAGAAGTGAAGGCTGATAATCACTCTGAACTCACCTAAAGAAGATTTTCAAACCTATTTAGATGACAAAATTATGTTCAGCTGAGGTCTGAACACCTTATAAAGCTTCTAATAAAATGTCCATAGCTTGCTTCGATTTTGAGGGGATTTTTGAGGGGACTAAGAGAATATGGGTCGGCTTCTATACTGATCTTATCCTCAAAAAGAAAATTATATAAAAGGAAACATAAATCCTCCCACTTCAGAAAGATCTTGCAGCAAAAATTTCCACAATTCGTTCAAATAGGTCAGTTATAGATGGAAGCTCCAGCAAAAATTATCCATGAGTTATCTAAAAATATATCTGATACTAAAAAAAATAGTCCTCAGACATGCTGAGAGGAGAAGTTTGTGCAAGCAGGAGAAGAGGCTGAAGAGGAGAAACTCCTGAAAAGGTGCAGCTTAAAAGTCAAGCCTCTCCCAAAGAAAAGATGATTTTTCATTAAAAGTATTAGTAAGTTATAGACATTTACTCTTCCTTAAGGAAAAAAAGGAAAAAGGGCGAGTGCAATTCCAAAAAGAGAATTTAATGGTGGAAGTGCAGAGTCATCCCTCACACCTGGCACAGGTATTTCCTGCAGCCCAGAAATGCTTTATGTGATCCAAGTGGAATGTGCATCTTGGAAAAGCTTCACGTGTACAGTGCTGATCATAAAAATCCCTCAAAAATAAAAATATTGGTCATATTAATATAATCCTAAAATAGATCAATACAGATCCAGCATCTGTCAATATAATAAACAACTGCAAGAATCTACACTAGCACTTCCCAGGGACAAGCAACACTGAATATAAATAATATTTATCTTTAGGAACTGGGGGGAAAAGTGATATGGAAAACACATCTTGGACAAGAAAACATTTTATATATTCAACACACTGAGGTAAAATAGCAAAATCAACATGCAGGTGTTGAATATTTCTAAAACAATTTATTTATTTAGAAACATTTAATACTTACTAAGTTTCTAGAATTATGAGAAACATTACTTTTGGTTTGCTTGTATAAAATCCAAAAATCCATTTTAATCGATCAGATTACAGATTTTGTTTAAATCCTGCTTTAAGGGAAGGAATCCAAGTTTGTTCCTGGGGCCAGGCCTCTTCTAGCAGGAAACCCCCAAGTTTTGACATCTCAGTGATTTCTTACTGATTTTCCAGATGAAAATGTTGAATTCATTGAAATACACATTATTTTCTTAAAAGATTTGATTGGATTTTTAAAGTATTACAGATATACAAATCCTTAAGGTTTCCTCAGGCATTCTGGAAAGGACATTTCACTTCCCCAACAGTTTGGCTGAACAAAACCCTAAATTGATATTTTCTTTTGAAGGTAGTGTGTATATTCTCTTTGAAGTGTATATGAGAATATCTTTTTTATGTTGAATAAGAGGAGACAAGGTCATTTGCTGTGGGAAGATGGAACTTCATCCCCTTTGCACATCAGCACAGGAATTTCAGTGGGATTTGATGGAAAACTCCTGCTCCCTCTACTGGCTTCAATATTTCAGCACAAATGTGTCAGGAAATGGGAGTGAAGCCACAAAATTCCACGTGTACCCAAAATGTGAGTTCTGTGTTTTGGGGTTCTCCCTGCAAGAAAGGCCATGTCCAGGGAAGGGAATGGAGCTGGGAAAGGGCTCAGCCTGGAGAAAAGGAGGCTCAGAGGGGACATTCTGGCTCTAGAGTTGGTGATAGTCACAAATGTGAAAATATTTATCAATCAGAAGGAAATAAATAGATATTATTCTAATACAGGCTGCTAAAATTCCCTTTAGGATAGTAGTGCAGGAGAGAAGCAGAAGTTTCTTTGTCCAAACATCTTGTATTTGTCTGGGAAAAGAGTTTGGTACATGAACAAGACATATTTTGATCAAATAAATCAGAATACTAGAAACAGCATGCCTGTGTACATAAACATCTTCCTGATCCATTGCCTTCTTCAGAAGGAAAATTCTGAATTACATAAATGCAAAACAAACTTTCAGGAAAGGTCAGTTCATGCTTACACAAACTCAAGGACAAACTTTACTGTGGTCAGAGGATTTGTCAACACACTCAAGCCTTGTTTAAAAATGGATTTATGAAAAACCAGCCATCTTTGGGCAAGAACAGGATCTGAATTATTATTATTAGGGTGGAATACCTTGAACATGTGGATACAGTCAGTATTCAGGACCACAATACATGATTGGTGTTTTAACACCTCACTTCTAACACTTTATTAAATTAAGTTACCTGATATTTATAGGACTCACCAATTGGATCTCATCACTCAGCAATTTCTTTCAGAAACGAAATTGAAAAAGCAATTGTGACCCTCAAACTCTTCTGGGGTAAAAGTTATCCTCAGACTTCCCCAAGAGATCAGACAGATGAGAAACTGCAGAGATCTGGCCAGGCAGAAACGAGACCTTCACAGAAATGCCTTTTATCTTCAAAAGGCAGGAATCCAAAGAGAAGAGCATTTAACAGGGGCCCTTTCAGTCCCAGAATTAAATCATAAAGTGGCAGGTTCCAAAAAGCCCTATAAATACATTGGAAATGAGAAGTAATTGGGTCTTCTGCAGACCAGGAAAGAAGAAGAGGTTTTTTAAAACCCTGCGCCAAAAATATTCTGAATGACAGGCAGGCTCCTGGCTGGGAAGCTCCAGATAAAAATTGTGCATTTTATAGTCAAGAACAAGCAAGATGTAATTCCTAACTAACTCAGAAGAGAAAAGCAGACCCTCTGGGCTAAGGATTACATGTCTCAGGTTTTAGAGCACTTGCCTTGCCTTATTTCTTGGTTTTTTTATTGTGTGTGGGTGGGGTTGTTTGTTTTTAGTTTAGTTTTGTTGTTATTGTTATTTTCTTGTTTCATTGTTCTTGTTCTTTTGTTGTCTTTTTGGTTTGTTTTCCCCCTGGTTTTTTCCTCTTGTTTAATGTTACATTTATCTTGGCCTCTGTCAGAAATAAACAGCACAAATTCTTGGGCTTACTCCT